>JALBCY010000035.1:365000-410000 GCA_023079485.1 Archilochus colubris
GGAAGGGAGAAGGGAAGGGAGAAGGGAAGGGAGAAGAGAAGAGGAGAGGAGAGGAGAGGAGAGGAGAGGAGAGGAGAGGAGAGGAGAGGAGAGGAGAGGAGAGGAGAGGAGAGGAGAAGGAGAAGAGAGGAGAGGAGAAGAGAAGAGAGGAGAAGAGAAGAGAAGAGAAGAGAAGAGAAGAGAAGAGAAGAGAAGAGAAGAGAAGAGAAGAGAAGAGAAGAGAAGAGAAGAGAAGAGAAGAGAAGAGAAGGAGAAGAAAAGAAGAAGAGAAGAGATGAAGAGGAGAAGGAAAGAAGGAAGAGGAGAATGTTCTGGGGAGCCCTTGGAGCATCTTCCAGTGCCTGAAGGGGCTCCAGGAAAGCTGGGGAGGGACTTTGGACAAGGGAATGGAGGGATGGGATGAGGGGGAAGGGTTTCCAGCTGCAAGAGGGGAGATGGAGAGGAGATCTTGGGGAGGGAGGAATTCTTGAATTTGAGGGTGCTGAGCCCCTGTGCCAGGTTGCCCAAGGAAGCTGTGGCTGCCCCATCCCTGGCAGTGTCTCAGCCCAGGTTGGATGGGGCTTGGAGCACCCTGGGCTGTGGGAGGCGTCCCTGCACATCCAGGGGTTGGAATTCAAGGATCCTGAAGGTCCCTTCCAACCCAAACCAGTCTGGGATTCTTGTCCTACCACTACAGGCTCCACTAAAATTCTTTCTCCATCTTTCTCCAGAACCTCTTGGGGTGACAGTTCTGAACTTGGTGGGGACATGGCTGTCACAGAGAGGGAGACTGAGGATGTATGAGAAGGAGAAGGCAATGAAGATGCTGCTGAGCTGTCTGGGAGTGAGATGTGCTGCTCATCAGGGGCATCTGTCAGAACTTAAAGAGAAGGAGACAGAACTGACCTGGAGGAGGAAGCCATCAGTGAGGAACAAATGACATTTGTACAAATGAAACAGGGAGATTCAATTCCCTCTTCACAAAGGAAAGAAACCACTGAACCCAAGGTTTGGTTGGTGTGATAGAAGGAACTAATGAGGCTTGAAATTTTATGAGCTGTGCTGGTGGAGCTGGCTGATTATTGGGGAGATTGTGCTGTTTGTCATGATATCCATGCCATCTATAAAGGGGAAAAAAATCCATTTACCAACTGCACCCAATTTTGTAGCATTCAGACTGCTTTGGGTTTTTTTTCCCCAAAGATTTCCAAGAATCACAATTTACCTACAAGCCATGGTGCATCCCTAATGTGAAAAAAAACACAGAATGATTTGGGGCCCAGCAGCCACCTGGGGGATGGTTGAAGATTTTTTGGCTCCAGCTGAAATTGTGCATTTATTTCTAGAAATCCCCAACATATTTATTTCTAGAAATCCCCAACATAACAACTGATGTGCCAGCCCCAGCACGGGCCACTGCCCAGGCACAAAACCCCCTCTTCTGCACCAAAATTTCTCTTTCTTTCTTTCCACTAAGCCATAACAGAGACACCACTTGCATTCCCAGAATCCCAGAAAGTCAGGGGTTGGAAGGGATCTCAAAAGATCCTCTGGTCCTGGACACAGGACTCAAGCTGTGGCCTCCCCAGAGCTGAGCACAGGGGCAGAATCCCTTCCCTGCACCTGCTGGCCATGCTCTTCCTCAGCCAGCCCAGGATGCCATTGGTCTTCTTGGCCACCTGGCCACACTGCTGCCTCCTCTTCAGCTTCCTGCCAATCCCAGCTCCCTTTCTGCCACTCTGTGCCCAGCCTGCAGCTCCCCAGGGGGTTCTTGTCTTGAACCTCATCCCATTGGGATCAGCCCAACTCTCCAGTCTCTCCAGGTCCCTCTGCAGAGCCCTCCTGCCTTCCAGCTGATCCACACTCCCCCCCAGCTTGGGGTCATCTGGGAATTTGCTGATGATGGACTCAATCCCCTCATCTAAATCCTCCCTCAAGATATTAAACAGCACTGGGCCCAACACTGATCCCTGGGGGACACCACTAGTGACCGGCCGCCATTTGGATGCAGCCCCGTTCAGCACCACTCTCTGGGCCTGGCCCTCCAGCCAGTTCCTAACCCAGCACAGAGTGCTCCTGGCTGATCCATGGGCTGACAGCTTTTTCAGGAGAATCCTGGGGCAGACGGTGTCAAAGGCCTTGCTGAAGTCCAGGCAGACCACATCCACAGCCTTCCCCTCATCCCCAGGCAGTCCCCTGATGATAAAAGGAGCTCAGGTTGGTCAGACAGGACCTGCCCTTCCTCACCCCGTGCTGGCTGGGTCTGATCCCTTGCCCATCCTGCAGGTGCTGTGTGATTGTGTCCAATTCTGGGCCCCTCAGCTGAGGAAGGAGCTTGAGGTGCTGGAGCAGGTCCAAAGGAGGCAAGTGGGCTGGTGAAGGGATCCAGCAGAGATGCTGTGAGGAGAGGCTGAGGGAGCGGGGGGTGTTGAGGCTGGAGAAGAGGAGGCTCAGGGGAGAGCTCCTCACTCTCTGCAACTCCCTGAAAGGAGGTTGGAGCCAGGGGGGGGTTGGTCTCTTTTCCCAGGCAACTCTCAGCAAGACAAGAGGCCATGGTCTCAAATTGTGCCAGGGGAGGTTTAGGTTGGAGATTGGAAAGAATTTCTTTGTGGAGAGGGTGATCAGGCATTGGAATGGGCTGCCCAGGGAAGGGGTGGATTCTCCGTGTCTGGAGCTATTTCCAAAGAGCCTGGATGTGGCACTGAGTGCCATGGGCTGGGAACCACGGGGGGAGTGGATCAAGGGTTGGACTTGATGATCTCTGAGGTCCCTTCCAACCTAGACAATTCTATGATTCCCCAACTTCCAGTCATCTGGGATGTCCCCAGTGAGCCAGGACTGTTGGTAGATGATAGAGAGAGGCTTGACGAGCTCTTCTACCAGCTCCCTCATCACCCTTGGGTGGATCCCACCTGGTCCCATAGATCTGTGGGGATCCAAGCAGCTCAGGAGGTCACTGACTGTTTCCTCCTGGATTACAGGGGGGCTGTTCAGATTCTCATCTCTTTCTACAAGCTCTTTACCTTGATGCACTCTACCATATTCACTCACTTACAAACACCCTCTGCATGACATGATGCATTTTCAAAGTGCTAAGAGTCTCTATAAAAGAAAGAATCACCAGACAACCTGCATTTAAAAGAATCTCTGTGTTCAGACTGATGTGTGGAATCAATGCTACAGACTGAGCTATCTCTTCTCAACCAAACTGATTTCCTTTCAGGGCAGAGATTTGCTCAGAGCTGGCTGGGGGAATTCTAGAGAGAAGCCAAGAAGAGAAGGAAAACAGGGGAAATGTTGGCTGAGGGAGCAGGGGGTTTGGTTTCTTTATTTTTTCAGTTTCTCAGAGTCTACACCTGGAAGCAACAAGGTTGGTCTGAAGGACCAACACATCTGAAGGATGTGAGCCCTCAAGGTCACTTTGCAGCCAGAAACCAGGTCCTGGGCTGCATCAGAAGCAGCTCAGACTTCTCCCCCTCTGCTCTGTTTCATCTCTTTGCTTCACTCTTGCCTTTTTTCTTTTGTTCAGTTCTTTTCCTTCCCTATTTATTATTAATATCCAGATTTTTCTGTCTCTTTTCTCCCTCCTTCTCTATTATTTAACTAAACCTAGGCTCCTCTGGCACATCAAAAGATGTTTTGGAATTAAAGCTGCAGCTCTTTGTGGCCCAGAAGGGATTAAAGGAGGGGTTGGAAGCCTCCATCACCTTCCAGCCCTGGCTCATGCTGCTTCCCAGTATGCCCAGTATGATGGGACCCAACATGATGGGACCTGAGGGTGCTCAGAACCACATCCTCTAAATCTTGGCTGTTAAGTGAGCATGTGCCAAGCTAAACCTTAACAATTCCAGCAGGGATATGATCTTTGGATAATCCTGAAGCCTGCAGGGATGCTGTGGTCCTCTGAAGAGTTTAGATCCTGTGGGATCTGATGGGAAGAGCAGGGCTGGGAGGGGGGGATTGAGGACCCTGCTCTGGGATGTTCTCTCAATGGAATGCACTGAAAACCAGTCCCTTTCCATGTATTTCCCAGCACCTGCATGACCTTCTTGCTTCCCAGTCCAGCAACCAGCAGAAGGAGCAGTTTCCCTCAGGGAAGCTGGAAAATATTTATTATTTTACATTCCTGGAGAAAAACAAACATAACATTTTTTGGTGGGAGGAGGGAGGGCAGGTCCTGAATTAACCTCTGTGCATTTTCTTCCCATTTTCCTCTCCCAGGGAGGCTTCCTAGGCAGAAATCATCCTGGTTCTATCTGACCTCATCCACCAAAACTCCTCTGAGGTCCCTTGGTGGCCCTGCAGCCCATCTGCACGTGTCCTGATGTGCCAGCCCCTGAGATTCTCCTGCTGGATGGGGTATGCATGAACACGTTGTAAACATTTTGGACCTCAGGGTCTTAAATAACACCACACAGCTGTGTTTGTCCAGAAAAACCCAGGCTGTGATGGGAGCTGACATGGGCAGTGCACAGAGAGCCAGGGGGACATCTGCATTTTGGGGACAGAACATCCCAGCATCTGCAGAGTAGGGCTGAGGAAAGACTTCTGGGGCTTGGAAATTATCCTGGAGCTCATCCCTCACTGGTTCATTGCTCTGCACACAGCCTGAAGTTTCCAGCCTCAGGAAAAGTGATGTGTGAGACCTTAGGGACAGATCCAAGGGGTTGGGAATGGGATGATGGAGACCACACAGGCAAAACGTGGATGGGAGATGTTACTGCTTTGCAGCACTACACCTTGCTTGAGATGCTGCAGGCTCCTGATTTTTAATTAGTTTATAATATCACTCCCTCCTGCATCCTCTATTCCCAGAAGATCTTCTCCAAAATGCCCCTGGAGCTCTGAGGGATCCCAGCAACATCTGCATTTTGGGGATGTAATGTCTGAGCTGAATCCCATCCCAGCACCTGCAGAGTAGGGCTGAAGAAAGACTTTTGGGGCTTGGAAATTATCCTGGGCCTCATCCCTCACTGGTTCATTGCTCTGCACACAGCCTGAAGTTTCCAGCCTCAGGAAAAGTGATGTGTGAGACCTTAGGGACAGATCCAAGGGGTTGGGAATGGGATGATGGAAACCACACAGGCATTGTGTGGATGGGAGATGTTACTGCTTTGCAGCACTACACCTTGCTGGATTTATTTTTATTTTTTTTCTAATATCACTCCCTCCTGCACCCTCTGTTCCCAGAACACCTTCTGCAAAATCCCCCTGGAGCTCTGAGGGATCCCAGCAACATCTGCATTTTGGGGATGTAATGTCTGAGCTGAATCCCATCCCAGCACCTGCAGAGTAGGGCTGAGGAAAGACTTTTGGGGCTTGGAAATTATCCTGGAGCTCTTCCCTCACTGGTTCATTGCTCTGCACACAGCCTGAAGTTTCCAGCCTCAGGAAAAGTGATGTGTGAGACCTTAGGGACAGATCCAAGGGGTTGGGAATGGGATGATGGAGACCACACAGGCATCGTGTGGATGGGAGGTGTTACTGCTTTGCAGCACTACACCTTGCTTGAGCTGCTGCAGGCTCCTGATTTTTAATTAGTTTATAATATCACTCCCTCCTGCATCCTCTGTTCCCAGAACACCTTCTGCAAAATCCCCCTGGAGCTCTGAGGGATCCCAGCAACATCTGCATTTTGGGGATGTAATGTCTGAGCTGAATCCCATCCCAGCATCTGCAGAGTAGGGCTGAGGAAAGACTTTTGGGGCTTGGAAATAATCCTGGAGCTCTTCCCTCACTGGTTCATTGCTCTGCACACAGACTGAGGTTCCCAGCCTCAGGAAAAGTGATGTGTGAGACCTTAGGGACAGATCCAAGGGGTTGGGAATGGGATGATGGAGACCACACAGGCATCGTGTGGATGGGAGATGTTACAGGTTTGCAGCACTACACCTTGCTTGAGCTGCTGCAGGTTCCTGATTTTTAATTATTTTATAATATCACTCCCTCCTGCATCCTCTGTTCCCAGAACACCTTCTCCAAAATGCCCATTGGAGCTCTGAGGGATCCCAGCAACATCTGCATTTTGGGGATGTAATGTCTGAGCTGAATCCCATCCCAGCACCTGCAGAGTAGGGCTGAGGAAAGACTTTTGGGGCTTGGAAATTATCCTGGGCCTCATCCCTCACTGGTTCATTGCTCTGCACACAGCCTGAAGTTTCCAGCCTCAGGAAAAGTGGTATGTGAGACCTTAGGGACAGATCCAAGGGGTTGGGAATGGGATGATGGAGACCACACAGGCATCGTGTGGATGGGAGGTGTTACTGCTTTGCAGCACTACACCTTGCTTGAGCTGCTGCAGGCTCCTGATTTTTAATTAGTTTATAATATCACTCCCTTCTGCATCCTCTGTTCCCAGAACACCTTCTCCAAAATCCCCCTGGAGCTCTGAGGGATCCCAGCAACATCTGCATTTTGGGGATGTAATGTCTGAGCTGAATCCCATCCCAGCACCTGCAGAGTAGGGCTGAGGAAAGACTTTTGGGGCTTGGAAATTATCCTGGAGCTCTTCCCTCAATGGTTCATTGCTCTGCACACAGCCTGAGGTTTCCAGCCTCAGGAAAAGTGATGTGTGAGACCTTAGGGACAGATCCAAGGGGTTATGAATAGGATGATGGAGACCACTCAGGTGAGATGGGAGTTGTTACAGGTTTGCAGCACTACACCTTGCTTGAGCTGCTGCAGGCTCCTGATTTTTAATTATTTTATAATATATGTATATATATCCACTCCCCCCGTGGTTCCCAGCCCATGGCACTCAGTGCCACATCCAGGCTCTTTGGAAATAGCTCCAGACACGGAGAATCCACCCCTTCCCTGGGCAGCCCATTCCAATGCCTGATCACCCTCTCCAGAAAGAAATGCTTTCCAATCTCCAACCTAAACCTCCCCTGGCACAACTTGAGACCATGGCCTCTTGTCTTGCTGAGAGTTGCCTGGGAAAAGAGACCAACCCCCCCCTGGCTCCAACCTCCTTTCAGGGAGTTGCAGAGAGTGATGAGCTCTCCCCTGAGCCTCCTCTTCTCCAGCCTCAACACCCCCAGCTCCCTCAGCCCTTCCTCACAGCAATTCTGCTGGATCCCTTCACAGCCTCCTTGCTCTTCTCTGGACCTGCTCCAGCACCTCAAGCTCCTTCCTGAGGGGCTGAGGGGCCCAGAACTGGACACAGGACTCAAGCTGTGGCCTCCCCAGAGCTGAGCACAGGGGCAGAATCCCTTCCCTGGACCTGCTGGCCACGCTCTTCCTCAGCCAGCCCAGGATGCCATTGGCCTTCTTGGCCACCTGGCCACACTGCTGCCTCCTCTTCAGCTTCCTGCCAATCCCAGCTCCCTTTCTGCCACTCTGTGCCCAGCCTGCAGCTCCCCATGGGGTTCTTGTCTTGAACCTCATCCCATTGGGATCAGCCCAACTCTCCACTCTGTTTGTGCCTCAGGTTGCAAAGGGTTGTACCTTCTCCACATAGGAAAGGGAGTGAATTCTGGTGAAGCCAATTTAATTTAATGAGAATATAATGAGCTGAAAGCTCTTTAGTGGTGGACTGGCCTCTATTCACATAGAATCACAGAATCATAGAATTGTCTGGGTTGGAAGGGACCTCAGAGATCAAGTCCAACCCTTGATCCACTCCCCCCGTGGTTCCCAGCCCATGGCACTCAGTGCCACATCCAGGCTCTTTGGAAATAGCTCCTATGTTAGGTTAAAGGTAGGACTTGATGATTTTAAAAGGTTTTTTCCAACCAAAAAGATTCTATAATGAAGTTTCAGCATCTTGGCCAAATCCCAGAAAATTCTGTGCACTTAGGGAGCTGCCCTCTCCCCCATGTCACTGAATCCCAGAATCCCAGAGTGGTTTGGGTGGGAAGGGACCTTCAGGATCTTTTAATTAGACCACCACTGCTCAGACTGGGATGCTGGGGTTACATCTTCTGCCTGGGTCATTGGTGGCCTCTGGCTGGGTTATGAAGGAGGAGGTGGCCTTGGTCATGCTTTGAGGAACTCAGAAAATCACAGAATGTCTTCTCTGCTCTCCCTCTGGTTGCTTCACACATTTCTGAAAGTGCAAAACTTGCTTTGCTGCAGCAGCAGAGAAACCAACACTGGGCTGCATCCCCAAGGGCACCACCTGCAGAGCCAGAGAGGTCCTCATCCTGCCCTGCTTGGTGCTTGTCAGAGCACCCCTGGGGTGCTGTGTGTCCCAAAAGGGACAAAAAGGATGGGGACAGGCTGGAGAGGGTGCAGAGAAGAGCCAGGAGGATGCTCAGAGGAGTGGAGCAGCTGGCAGAGGAGGAGAGGCTGAGGAAACTGGGTCTGGTCAGCCTGGAGAAGAGAAGGCTGAGGGGAGACCTTCTGAGGATGTTCCAGGGGGCTCCAAAGCAGCTGGAGACTCCCTGTTCCCATGGAGTCCCATGGAAAAGCCAAGGGGCAATGGGCACGAGGTGCTCCTGGGGAGATTCTGATGGGACACAAGAGGAAAAGTGTTCAGCCTGAGGACAGTCAGACCTTGGAATGGTCTCCCAGGGGAAGGGGGGGGATTCCCCCACTTGGGGAAGTTGGAAGTCTCAGCTCCAGGGGGTGCTGGGACAGCTCAGAGCAACAAGAATAAAATTAAAAGGGTTGGAGCAGAGGGGCCTTGAGGTCCCTTCCCACCTGGGATTCTGTAAAGTGATGTAGAAACAAAGTGATCTGGAGAAACTTCCAGTGCTTGAAGGGGCTCCAGGAAAGCTGGGGAGGGACTTTGGACAAGGGCCTGGAGGGATGGGATGAGGGGGAAGGGTTTCCAGCTTCAAGAGGGGAGATGGAGAGGAGATCTTGGGGAGGGAGAACTTTTTCTCCTGGAAATAACCCATCTTCCCTCCTCCTTAGGGCTATGGGGGTGGAAGGAGTGGTGGCTGCCACATCCCCTTCCTTGCAGGGCAGATTTTGCACCCAAGGCCTCCTCCTTCTCACATCAACAATAATAACATTAAAAGGGTTGGAGCAGAGGGGCCTTGAGGTCCCTTCCCACCTGAGACTCTGGGATCCATTTCCCTGGGCACAGCTGGGACAGAAATGACCAGAGCAGGAAAGTGATGATGCTCTGGAGGGCAATTTAAGCCTCATCCCCCCCTCAGCTGGTTGAACACCCAACACTGCAGCCTGGCTGTGTCCAAGACAAGGTCTGAATTCTTCTTGGGGAGGCTCCTGTGTTTAATGATTGCTCAAAGCAGCCCCTGCCCTGCAGTTCATCCATCACCACCCCATTAAACCCAGCTGGGCAGAACCTGTCAGCATCTGCTGCTGCTGTGATCCAGGGATGAATCCCCAAGGGATGGATTGATGGCAGAAGGATGATTTAAAAGTGATTCATCAGCACAAAAGCAGCTCCCAGCCTTGGAGATGTTTTCCTGCAGAGCTATCTGTCTCTGCTAACCAGTTTGCTGCCTTTTGCTGGAACTGATGCCACCCCCCCCCACCCCCCAAAACCAACCAACCAACCAAACAAACAAACAAAAAACCAAAACCCCACAAAAACCCCAATCCAAAATTACTTCAAAAAAATCAGAAACCATAAAAAATGTCCTCCTTGCATCCTTCCAAACCACCTTGTCACTGGGCAAAGGGCCTTCCCTCCTCTTTTATTTCATCCCCTTGACCTTGTGCAATTCTCAGCATCCCTGAGGCACTGATTTACCTCCAGCTCTGTCACCTCTGGGACTAAAAAACGCTGCACAGAAACCTCCATTTCCTTCATCTCCTGCCCCCCAGACACCTTTTCTACAGATGCTGTGCTGGAAGACACCTCCTGCAGCCTCCCTGGAGCACCAAGCACCAAGGTGGGAGAAATTCAGGGGATTTCTGACCCAGGAGCTGAAATGGCTCCTGGGAACCTCCCCTGTGCACTTGATGTCAGATCCTTAAGTGCTTTGTAAAATCTGTTTTGAACTCTTTCCAGGGGAATATTTCCTCTGGAAAGAACCTAGCAAAGCCTAAAAGAGCAGAGGGTGGATTTTGCTGATGCTCATTTGACTTTGCTTCCTTTCCACCTCCCCCTCCTCTCTGCCTGCCCTCTGCTCTCCATCAAACATTCCCCTTCCCACCTTGCTGCTCACATCCCTTTCAGAGCTCCTGGGTTTTTATCTGACAGCAGGAACTGCCCTATCCAAACTGCTTTTATTTTTTACATATTTTGCAAGTCAGTCCTTTTCAACAGTGTCCTTCAGGAGCACAGAGGAGGGGAAGGGGGAAGAGAGCTTTTCCTTCCCTTTCTAGAAACTCCAGCCCTAATTAAATGGAAATTCCCATGGCAAAAAGCATAATCATAGGCTTAGAGCTGACCACAAAGCTGAGACACTCAACTCCCCCTTGCCTTGGATGCTTTTCCCCAGGGGAAATCTCCCCAGCTGGAGGCCCAAGGAGGAAAGGGAGACTTCAGAAATACTGAGCAAAATCTCTGTGTGATGTGACAGGAGTTTTCCAAGTGGAAAAATGGATGCAGATTCCTGAGGCCAACAGTCAGAACATCCATGCTGGGATCCAGCAGGCAAGGTCACCCCTTGGGTTCCATCAGGACCCATCAGGGTTCAGCCTCAAAGCCAAAGGAGGAATTGTGTTCTCTGTTTAGTTTTGCCTGATGCTGTTTGTGAACAAATTGCTGTGTCAGGTCGTGGTTTGGGCTTTTTTTTTTTCCCTTTTTGTTTTTTTTTCCTTCTTTCAACAAGCAGCACCAATGCTTTGGTAATTGTGAGGATTAAGGAACAGCTGCTGCAGTCTGGAAGGGCTTTTGGACAAGCTGCAGTCACCCCTCAGAAAGTCTCCTGGTTTATAACAGGAGAAATTTGGAGGTATAAAACTTGAAAAGATTGAGGTTTGACATGAGGAAGAAGAAATTGTTTGGGGTGAGGGTGCTGAGCTCCTGTCCCAGGCTGCCCAAGGAAGCTGTGGCTGCCCCATCACTGGCAGTGTCTCAGCCCAGGTTGGATGGGGCTTGGAGCAACCTGGGCTGTGGGAGGGCTCCAAGGGCTCCCCAGAACCTTCTCCTCTTCTCTCTTCTCTTCTCTTCTCTTCTCTTCTCTTCTCTTCTCTTCTCTTCTCTTCTCTTCTCTTCTCTTCTCTTCTCTTCTCCTCCTTCTCTTCCTTCTCTTCTCCTCCCTTCTCTTCCTTCTCTTCCTTCTCTTCTCTCCTTCTCCTCCTCCTCCTCCTCCTCCTCCTCCTCCTCCTCCTTATCCTTATCCTTATCCTTATCCTCCTTATCCTTATCCTTCTTTCTCCTTATCCTTCTTCTCCTTCTCTCTTCTCTTCTCGTCTTCTCCCTCTCCTCTCTTTTCCCTCTTCCCTTCTATCCTTTTTCCCTCTCCTCTCCTCTTCTTTCTCTTTTCTCTTTTTTCTCTTTCTCTTCTCCAGACTGAACACCCCCAACTCTCTCAACCTCTTCCAGGCTCTCCCCACCCTCAAATTCCAGAATTTCTTCCCCATCCCCAACCTCAATCTCCCCTTTCTCTCCAACTTTTAACCCAGTTCCCTTCTCCTCTCCCTACCCCCCCCGTCTCCAAAGCCCTCCCCCAGCTTTCTTGGAGCCCCTTCAGATATTGGAAGGTTGCTCTGAGCTCCCCTGGGAGCCTCCTCTTCTCCAGGCTGAACAACCCCAATCCCTCAGCCTGGCTTCCCAGGGAGCTGCTCAGCCCTCTGAGCATTTCAGTGCCTCCTCTGGACACCTTCCAGGAGCTCTGTGTCCTTCTGATGTTGGTTCATATAATCATGGAATCCCAGAATGGTTTAGGTTGGAAGGGACCTTCCAGCTCCTCCAGTTCCAACCCCTGGATGGGCAGGGACCCCTCCCACAGCCCAGGTTGCTCCAAGCCCCATCCAACCTGGGCTGAGACACTGCCAGGGATGGGGCAGCCACAGCTTCCTTGGGCACCCTGAGAGAGGGGCTCAGCACCCTCAAATTCAAGAATTTCTTCCCAGTGTTTAACAGAAATCTATTCCTGGCAAAGCACGTTGCAGCTCTCCAACTTTTAAAGCACTATAAAGCAAATTGTGGTGGTGTTATTGCTCTGTTGTGGTTTGGAAAGTACCCTGGAGCAGCTCAAGGATGGGATGCACCAGGCAGGAAACCATCTGTGACCTGAGGACTTTTTCTTAAGTCAGGAAAGAAACTTCTTTTCCATCAGATGCAGCAAGAATGCCACAAATCCAGGGGCTGCCAAGAGCTGGAGGAACCTCTGGGAACATTGCAGCTCAGCTCTTCCCTCCTGCTCCCCAAAATAAAAAAGAAAAAGACCAAGAAGAGTGGAAAACTCTCCCAGATTTATCTTCCTGATGCTCATGGTGAGCACGTGCCCCTTGTCCCCCCAATACCTCTTCATCATCCACTCTGCTCCCTGTCTTCTGACACCATCTGGAAAGGCAGAAGTCACCTCTGTATGGACCCTTTTCACCATCTCCTTGGTGAGCAAAAGGCCCTGTGGAAAAATAGGCCAAAAATCCTAAAGAAAAAAAAAAAAAAAGCCCCCCCAAATTAGTTTGTTGCTCTGAGATGTTAATTTAAACATCTATTTCAACGTTTAATAGTGATAATTTAATAATGTTAATTTAATAATATTAATGTAATGGTGTTAATAATGTTAATTTAAGCATTTAAATTTAAGATCTCATCTGAGATGTTATTTAAAAATAGCTGAGCAAACAAGTTGGGGAAAGAGCTGAAACTCTCTGCACAACCCAGACCTCACCAGAGGAGAAGTTGGGGTGAGGAGTTAAAGAGTTTGCTGGGTTTTTGTGTTGTTTTCTTTTTCTTTCTTTCTTTCTTTCTTTCTTTCTTTCTTTCTTTCTTTCTTTCTTTCTTTCTTTCTTTCTTTCTTTCTTTCTTTCTTTCTTTCTTTCTTTCTTTCTTTCTTTCCTTCCTTCCTTCCTTCCTTCCTTCCTTCCTTCCTTCCTTCCTTCCTTCCTTCCTTCCTTCCTTCCTTCCTTCCTTCCTTCCCTTTCCTTCCCTTTCCTTCCCTTTCCTTCCCTTTCCTTCCCTTTCCTTCCCTTCCTTCCCTTTCCTTCCCTTCCTTCCCTTCCTTCCTTCCTTCCCCTTCCTTCCCTTCCTTCCTTCCTTCCTTCCTTCCTTCCTCCCTTCCTTCCTTCCTTCCTTCCTTCCTTCCTTCCTTCCTTCCTTTCCTTCCTTCCCCTTCCTTCCCCTTCCTTTCCCTTCCCTTCCTTTCCCTTCCCTTCCCTTCCCTTCCCTTCCCTTCCCTTCCCTTCCCTTCCCCCTTCCTTCCCTTCCCTTCCTTCCCTTCCTTCCCTTCCCTTCCCTTCCTTCCCTTCCCTTCCCTTCCCTTCCTTCCCTTCCCTTCCCTTCCTTCCCTTCCCTTCCCTTCCTTCCCTTCCCTTCCTTCCTTCCCTTCCCTCCCTCCCTTCCCTGGGGGTTGATTTCTCCCTTCCTTCCTTCCTTCCTTCCTTCCTTCCTTCCTTCCTTCCTTCCTTCCTTCCTTCCTTCCTTCCTTCCTTCCTTCCTTCCTTCCTTCCTTCCTTCCTTCCTTCCTTCCTTCTCCTTCCTTCCTTCCTTCCTTCCTTCCTTCCTTCCTTCCTTCCTTCCTTCCTTCCTTCCTTCCTTCCTTCCTTCCTTCCTTCCTTCCTTCCTTCCTTCCTTTCTTTCCTTATTGCTGCATAATCTGACCACCCTGCCAAGGGGCTGCAAGTCTGTGGGGCTTGGAATGTTTTTTTTTCTGCTTCTTCTTGATGTCTTCCCCTCCCCAGCATCCTCATCCCAGCCCCTCACCACCAAATCATAGAATCCTAGAATTGTCTGGGTTGGAAGGGACCTCAGAGATCATCAAGTCCAACCCTTGATCCACTCCCCCCGTGGTTCCCAGCCCATGGCACTCAGTGCCACATCCAGGCTCTTTGGAAATAGCTCCAGACACGGAGAATCCACCCCTTCCCTGGGCAGCCCATTCCAATGCCTGATCACCCTCTCCAGAAAGAAATTCTTTCTCATCTCCAACCTAAACCTCCCCTGGCACAACTTGAGACCATGACCTCTTGTCTTGCTGAGAGTTGCCTGGGAAAAGAGACCAACCCCCCCTGGCTCCAACCTCCTTTCAGGGAGTTGCAGAGAGTGATGAGCTCTCCCCTGAGCCTCCTCTTCTCCAGCCTCAACACCCCCAGCTCCCTCAGCCTCTCCTCACAGCATCTCTGCTGGATCCCTTCACCAGCCCACTTGCCTCCTTTGGACCTGCTCCAGCACCTCAAGCTCCTTCCTGAGGGGCTGAGGGGCCCAGAACTGGACACAGGACTCAAGCTGTGGCCTCCCAGAGCTGAGCACAGGGGCAGAATCCCTTCCCTGGACCTGCTGGCCACGCTCTTCCTCAGCCAGCCCAGGATGCCATTGGCCTTCTTGGCCACCTGGCCACACTGCTGCCTCCTCTTCAGCTTCCTGCCAATCCCAGCTCCCTTTCTGCCACTCTGTGCCCAGCCTGCAGCTCCCCATGGGGTTCTTGTCTTGAACCTCATCCCATTGGGATCATCCCAACTCTCCAGTCTCTCCAGGTCCCTCTGCAGAGCCCTCCTGCCTTCCAGCTGATCCACACTCCCCCCCAGCTTGGGGTCATCTGGGAATTTGCTGATGATGGACTCAATCCCCTCATTTAAATCATCAATAAATCATCAAAGCAGCTGAAGGAAGATGGGAGATGGGCCTCACAATGGTCCCCAGCCTGGGACAAAACTTCCCATCAATGTCAGCTGGAGCTGGATGGAAAACTTCAAGGAAAAAGCCCATTTAACACCCCCAGAGAGAAAAGGAACAAAGCCAGGTGATGTTCTGGGGACAAGGACAGCCCATCAGTCAGGGAGATGTATGGAGGCAGTGGGAGAGCACTTCTTAAGAATGATTTATTTAAAAAAAGACCCAAAATGACACACGACCCAAAACACTTCAGCAGGAACAAACGTGTTGGAGAACAGAAATCCAGGAGACTGCAGTGCCCAAAGGTTTCTGTGTGTGGAATAATCCATCTTGCACCACCGAGGTGGAGGAGCCAGATGCAGAAGAACATCTGGAGAGATTCTCCTGGCACTACAGGAGGAGGAAATCCCACCCAGGTGATCAAGAACTGGGCCCATTGTCCCCCATTCCAAACATCCATCCTTCACACTTCAAGCATGGGATGATCCCCATGGCTTCACCTCCCTGGGCAAGGCTGAAGATTCCCATTTGTGGAGTCAGACTTTGGATTCCGAGCTCTTGATGGGATTTCCTTCCATCTTCTCCTTCTCTGGGTCTGCCTTGGTCTCTGCTTGGTCCCTGGTTTCCCTCTCCTGCCTTCTGAGAATCAAATACACGGCCACGAAGCACAGGAAAGCACCAACCTCAAAGAAAAACTGGAGGCCAAGGAACCTGTGGTGTGAAAACAAAATAAATCAGGGCAACAAAAACCTTCCTCAGGGCATCCAATGTCCCAACACCCAATGGCACTCAGCAGATACTGAGCTCTCATTCCAGGCCCTTGTCCCAAGTCCCTCCCCAGCTTTCCTGGAGCCCCTTCAGGCACTCGGAGCTGCTCCAAGGGCTCCCCACAACCTTCTTCTTGTCTTTCTCCTTTTTCCCTTTCTTTTTATCTTTCCCTTTCTTTTTTCTTTTTTTTTTCTTTTTTCTATTTCATTTTTTTTCTTTTTCTCTTTTCCTTCCTTTCTCTTTTTCACTTTATTTTTTCTCTCTTCTCTTCTCTTCTCTTCTCTTCTCTTCTCTTCTCTTCTCTTCTCTTCTCTTCTCTTCTCTTCTCTTCTCTTCTCTTCTCTTCTCTTCTCTTCTCTTCTTTCTCTTCTCTTCTCTTCTCTTCTCTTCTCTTCTCTTCTCTTCTCTTCTCTTCTCTTCTCTTCTCTTCTCTTCTCTTCTCTTCTCTTCTCTTCTCTTCTCTTCTCTCTTCTCTTCTCTTCTCTTCTCTTCTCTTCTCTTCTCTTCTCTTCTCTTCTCTTCTCTTCTCTTCTCTTCTCTTCTCTTCTCTTCTCTTCTCTTCTCTTCTCTTCTCTTCTCTCTCTCCTCTCCTCTCCTCTCCTCTCCTCTCCTCTCCTCTCCTCTCCTCTCCTCCTCCTCTCCTCTCTTCTCTTCTCTCCTCTCCTCTTCTCTTCTCTTCTCTTCTCTTCTCTTCTCTTCTCTTCTCTTCTCTTCTCTTCTCTTCTCTTCTCTTCTCTTCTCTTCTCTTCTCTTCTCTTCTCTTCTCTTTTCTCTTCTCTTCTCTTCTCTTCTCTTCTCTTCTCTTCTCTTCTCTTCTCTTCTCTTCTCTTCTCTTCTCTTCTCTTCTCCTCTTCTCTTCTCTTCTCTTCTCTTCTCTTCTCTTCTCTTCTCTTCTCTTCTCTTCTCTTCTCTTCTCTTCTCTTCTCTTCTCTTCTCTTCTCTTCTCTTCTCTTCTCTTCTCTTCTCTTCCAACTCTCTCGTTCCAGATCAGAGCTGCTCCCACTCTCTGAGCATCTCCAGGGCCTCCTTCCCCTTCCCCTTCCCCCCCCTTCCCCTTCCCCTTCCCCTTCCCCTTCCCCTTCCCCTTCCCCTTCCCACTCCCATTCCCCTCTCCCTCTCCCTCTCCCTCTCTTCTCCTCAACCCCACCTCTCTCCTCCTGGCTCCTCAACAGAATCCTCTGAACTCTTTCCAACACCTCCATCTCCTTCTAACATTGACAACCCCAGACCTGGACCCAGCTGTACCCCAGGGGGGTCTCCCCAGCGTGGAGCAGAGGGGACAATCCCTTCCCTGGCCCTGCTGCCCAGGCTCCTGTTGGTGCTGACAGCCCAGGAGACATTTGGCACTGCAGGGATCAATGCTGGACATGGATTTCTGGGCTCCATCAGGATGGTCCTTGGCAAGCTTTTGGTTGAGGGAGGTTGTGGATGCCCCATCCCTGGAAATTTTCAAATCCTGGTTGGACAGATGGGACTTGGAGCAACCTGATCTAGTGGGAGATGTCCCTGGAGGGCTGGAACCAGGTGATCTCTCAGGTTCCTTCCAACCCAAACCAGCCTGGAATTCTACAATTTTAGTCACTTCCCTCCCAAACCATTCCTGAATCCTGTTGGGAGGTTCATTGGCCAAGGAGATGGAGTTTCCCTCTTGGGTTACCCCATCCTATGCACCAACCCTGGTGCCACCTTCCTCCTGGGTGCCCCTGGCCACCCCCAGCCCTTTTCCTGCCCACCCATCCCTACCTTTGCCTGAAGAGGTTGTTGTCATAGTATCTGCAGGATGCCTTCCTCTCACACTTCTTCTCCCAGAGGATGCAGGTGGTGTCGATGGCACTGCCATAGAGGACAGGTCCTGGCATCCAGGCTGGAAGGAGATGGTCAGAGGAGGTTTTGTTATCATAGAATCATAGAAAGGGCTGGGCTGGAAGGGAGCTCAGAGATCATCAAGTCCAACCCTTGATCCACTCCCCCCGTGGTTCCCAGCCCATGGCACTCAGTGCCACATCCAGGCTCTTTGGAAATAGCTCCAGACACGGAGAATCCACCCCTTCCCTGGGCAGCCCATTCCAATGCCTGATCACCCTCTCCAGAAAGAAATTCTTTCCAATCTCCAACCTAAACCTCCCCTGGCACAACTTGAGACCATGGCCTCTTGTCTTGCTGAGAGTTGCCTGGGAAAAGAGACCAACCCCCCCCTGGCTCCAACCTCCTTTCAGGGAGTTGCAGAGAGTGATGAGCTCTCCCCTGAGCCTCCTCTTCTCCAGCCTCAACACCCCCAGCTCCCTCAGCCTCTCCTCACAGCATCTCTGCTGGATCCCTTCACCAGCCCACTTGCCTCCTTTGGACCTGCTCCAGCACCTCAAGCTCCTTCCTGAGGGGCTGAGGGGCCCAGAACTGGACACAGGACTCAAGCTGTGGCCTCCCCAGAGCTGAGCACAGGGGCAGAATCCCTTCCCTGGACCTGCTGGCCACGCTCTTCCTCAGCCAGCCCAGGATGCCATTGGCCTTCTTGGCCACCTGGGCACACTGCTGCCTCCTCTTCAGCTTCCTGCCAATCCCAGCTCCCTTTCTGCCACTCTGTGCCCAGCCTGCAGCTCCCCAGGGGGTTCTTGTCTTGAACCTCATCCCATTGGGATCAGCCCAACTCTCCAGTCTCTCCAGGTCCCTCTGCAGAGCCCTCCTGCCTTCCAGCTGATCCACACTCCCCCCCAGCTTGGGGTCATCTGGGAATTTGCTGATGGCCAGGACAGCCCCATACTTGGTGATTTTCCCATGTGCTAAGGAGTTGGAGAATAGCTGGAAATGGTTCTCTTGGCTCTGGCCTTGGAAGCCACTGGGCAAGCAGCAGATGCCAAGGGCTGGCTGTCTGTTTGCATCCCATAAAGATGCAAAAAGTTCTCTCTGGGGCATTGCTCCCCTCAGTGATGATGTTCACCTTCTTCCCATGCCTGCACTGGAAAGTTCTGGGGGGGGTTTAGGTGGAAAGGAAAAAACCCCAATAAAAAGAACAGAACCACAGGGGATGGTTTGCAGCCACCCTGATGTGCCAGAGGCAAAGAAGGGAGGATCTGCACACAGCCAAGGGTTCTCCTCCTGGATCCAGACTTTATTTAGTTGGATAGATGGCTCTTACCCTCTCCCCACCACAATCAACACCCAGACCCCTCAAGGAACAAAACCTGGAGCAAACTCCAGCCCAGTTTGGCCATCAGGGGAGGAGCTGGCAGGGAACAAAGATATTTTGGGAATTAATTAATATCCCAGCTAAATCTTATTCCATCATTATTTAATATTAATAGGCAGCAGAAAGTCTAGGAAGGGATGACACTTCTTGCCTTTTTGCTGCCAGGGTTTGATTTATTTTATTTTTTTTTCATGTCCTTTGGAAGAAACATCTCCTGCTCCCTCACAGAGCAAGTAGAGATTGGGATGCTCAGCTGGATCAAAGAATCCCAGGAAGAAAGGGGATTATATATTGGAAGTGGCCAGACTTGCAGCTGCAGATGCTCTCCTGCATCCCTGGAAAAAAACCTTGTCCCAGGTTTTCCCAGCCATTCCCCTGCTCTCACGTTTTCTTGGCTTAGGACAGGATTTAACCAGCCTGAAACTTGGAATAAACAGCATTCCTGCAGCCCAGGGATGGAATTCCTGCCATCATCTTTCCAGAATGGCATTTCCCCACTATTCCATTTACCTAAAACTCTCAGCAGCATGAACTGAATCCCAACAGCAAATGATTTGTCTTCAGGCTGGATGCTCCTAAATAAAAAAAGAAAAAAAAAGATTAAAAAGAAATTAGGAAAGTGTGCCCTCTGGCAGTCCCACAGAGATGGATGTTTCCCTCCCTGACATCATCTCATGAAGTTTCACCCCAAAAATTACATCCTTCAACCCAACCAAGGACCCCAGGTGGTTCCCATTTCCATCAGCCAGGAGGATGTTTCCTGGAGCCCCTTCAGGCACTGGAAGCTGCTCCAAGGGCTCCCCAGAACTTTTTCCTTTCCTTTCCTTTCCTTTCCTTTCCTTTCCTTTCCTTTCCTTTCCTTTCCTTTCCTTTCTTCTTTCCTTTCCTTTCCTTTCTTCTTTCCTTTCCTTTCCTTTCTTCTTTCCTTTCCTTTCCTTTCTTCTTTCCTTTCCTTTCCTTTCTTCTTTCCTTTCCTTTCCTTTCTTCTTTCCTTTCTTTCCTTTCCTTTCCTTTCCTTTCCTTTCCTTTCCTTTCCTTTCCTTTCCTTCCCTTCCCTTCCTTCCCTTCCCTTTCCTTTCCTTCCCTTCCCTTCCCTTCCCTTCCCTTCCCTTTCCTTCCCTTCCCTTCCCTTCCTTCCCTTCCCTTCCCTTCCCTTCCTTCCTTCCTTCCCTTCCCTTCCCTTCCCTTCCCTTCCTTCCCTTCTTCCCTTCCCTTCCCTTCCCTTCCCTTCCCTTCCCTTCCTCCCTTTTCCCCCTTCCCTTCCCTTCCCTTCCCTTCCCTTCCCTTCCCTTCCCTTCCCTTTCCTAATTCCTTCTCTGCACTGGGACTGGAGTCTGAATTCCAAGCAGATCCATCAGAAGGATGGCAGGGAATTGGATTCCTTATCACAGAGCTGTATTAAAATGTGACAAATCACTGCTGTGCAGAATTAATGCTGAGTTAATGATCTGTCTCCTTCCTGAGGTATCAGCCAAGGGGGGGGGAGAGGATCCAGGATGGATGTTGGAGCTGAAGGTTGTGCTGAGCCCCAGAATTGGGGGTGCTGAGGGGGATGTGAGGGTCCTGCAAGCCCCACAGCCCCATTGGTGGGTCAGCCACAGCTTCCTTGGGCAACCTGGCACAGCGGCTCAGCACCTTCAAATTAAAGGGTTTCTTCTTCCTCATGTTCCCCTCTTCAAGTTTGAAACCTTTAAATCTCCTTAACTCTGCAAAGCAGAGTCCAAAGGAGGCCCTGGAGATGCTGGGAGGAGAAGAGAGGAGAAGAGAAGAGAAGAGAAGAGAAGAGAAGAGAAGAGAAGAGAAGAGAAGAGAAGAGAAGAGAAGAGAAGAGAGAAGAGAGAAGAGAAGAAGAGAAGAGAAGAGAAGAGAAGAGAAGAGAAGAGAAGAGAAGAGAAGAGAAGAGAAGAGAAGAGAAGAGAAGAGAAGAGAAGAGAAGAGAAGAGAAGAGAAGAGAAGAAGAGAAGAGAAGAGAAGAGAAGAGAAGAGAAGAGAAGAGAAGAGAAGAGAAGAGAAGAAGAAGAGAAGAGAAGAGAAGAGAAGAGAAGAGAAGAGAAGAGAAGAGAAGAGAAGAGAAGAGAAGAGAAGAGAAGAGAAGAGAAGAGAAGAGAAGAGAAGGTTCTGGGGAGCCCTTGGAGCAGCTTCCAGTGCCTGAAGGGGCTCCAGGAAAGCTGGGGAGGGACTTGGGACAAGGGCCTGGAGGGATGGGATGAGGGGGAAGGGTTTCCAGCTGCAAGAGGGGAGATGGAGAGGAGATCTTGGGGAGGGAGGGAGAAATTGTTTGGGGTGAGGGTGCTGAGCCCCTGTGCCAGGTTGCCCAAGGAAGCTGTGGCTGCCCCATCCCTGGCAGTGTCTCAGCCCAGGTTGGATGGGGCTTGGAGCAACCTGGGCTGTGGGAGGGGTCCCTGCACATCCAGGGGTTGGGACTGGAGGAGCTTTTGGGTCCCTTCCAGCCCAAACTGTTCTCTGATTCCCTGCTGTGCAATTTGGGGCTGATTTAACCCTGCAGTTCCTCGGCAAGCAGAATCCTTCCTCCTCTATTCAAGGACTTTTTTTGGTTTCCCAAACCTTTGGTTGCTTTTTTTGGCCTCCTTAAAGGAATGACTGCACCTGGCCCACGGGCAACCCCATCATCTTACCTGAGGATGAGCATGAAGGATGGAGTGTGAGATGTGCTGGCAAGGATCCCTGCCAGGCAGGAGAGGACCACGAAGGGCAGGAGGAGGTGGGAGCAGCCAGTGCCACAGGTGCCAGGCTTGGCAGAGCCCATGAGCCCATTTTCAGAGATGCAGCTGCAGTTGGTGTAGTTCTGCAAGGAGGAGAGAAGACCCAGATGTTGCTCATCAGCTATGGAGATACCAGGGCTAAATTCCAGCTCTCAGAATGAGGGAAGGTGTTGAGGTTTTGTCTGGAAATAATTAGCAGGAATTAGCACTTAGGGAGAAAGAAGAAACACAATGCAATGAAGCTGGCTGATGGGTACCAGCCTGAGTGGGTCAGGAAACACAGGTTCCCATCCCTACTTCCAGCTTCCAACGTGCTGCCATCTCTGGAAAGAGGTCCCAGTCCCACCAGGAGCCACAGGCATCACAAGGATGTCCCCTGGGTCGACAGGCATGGTGGGGATGTGGGGTTCCTGCAAGTCCAACTGGGTGGAAACCATGGATGGGGAAGCTGAGACAACTGGGGTACCTTGGGTCATCTCCAGTGGGACCTTGGTTCCTCTCCAGAGGTACCTTGGATCATCTCCTGGTGCTTCCAGAGGTCCCTGGAAGTGGTCCCAGACCAGGTGGGAGCCCCAGAAATGCCTCCCCACCCCCTGCTCATGCTCCCTGTCCTATATTTCCCTTTTGTTGTGCAGTGAAGAAGAAGAAGAAGAAGAAAGAAGAAAAAGAAGAGGAAGAGGAAGAGGAAGAAGAGGAGGAAGAAGAGGAGGAAGAGGAAGAGGAAGAGGAAGAGGAAGAGGAAGAGGAAGAGGAAGAGGAAGAGGAAGAAGAAGAAGAAGAAGAAGAAGAAGAAGAAGAAGAAGAAGAAGAAGAAGAAGAAGAAGAAGAAGAAGAAGAAGAAGAAGAAGAAGAAGAAGAGGAAGAAGGAGAAGGAGAAGGAGAAGGAGAAGGAGAAGGAGAAGGAGAAGGAGAAGGAGAAGGAGAAGGAGAAGGAGAAGGAGAAGGAGAAGAAGAGGAAGAAGGAGAAGGGAAGGGAAGGGAAGGGAAGGGAAGGGAAGGGAAGGGAAGGGAAGGGAAGGGAAGGGAAGGGAAGGGAAGGGAAGGGAAGGGAAGGGAAGAAAAAGGAAAGGAAAGGAAAGGAAAGGGAAGGAAAGGAAAGGAAAGGGAAGGAAAGGAAAGGGAAGGAAAGGAAAGGAAAGGGAAGGAAAGGAAAGGAAAGGAAAGGAAAGGAAAGGAAAGGAAAGGGAAGGAAAGGAAAGGAAAGGAAAGGAAAGGAAAGGAAAGGAAAGGAAAGGAAAGGAAAGGAAAGGAAAGGAAAGGAAAGGAAAGGAAAGGAAAGGAAAGGAAAGGAAAGGAAAGGAAAGGAAGGGAAGGGAAGGGAAGGGAAGGGAAGGGAAGGGAAGGGAAGGGAAGGGAAGGGAAGGGAAGGGAAGGGAAGGGAAGGGAAGGGAAGGGAAGGTCCTGCTGTGAGTTTCTATCTTGTGGGGGAGATCTCCAGAGGAACAAATTGGGCTCCATCACCTGGGCCCAGGTTGTGTCCTGCTCCAGGAGCTGTGGAGAGCAGAGCTGGAACTCAGAGCCAGAGCCTGAGGGCAGGGGAGAGTTAAACCAGAAAACACTTGCTAGGGGAAAATGCAAAACCTCACCTTTAAGATTGGGTCATAAATAACCAGAAAAGCTTTGGCAAAGGCAAGATGCCCCGGGGTGAATGATGTGTTGGTTTTTTTCTTTTTCTCCCGATTTTAGGCACAATTTTTCTTTTTTCAACAAGAAATCCCTTTTTTTTAATTTATTTTTTTTAGATGAAACCTTTAAATAAAAGGAGCATGTTCTTGTTGTTGCCAGAGGGGGACAAATTCATGGCAGGCTGTTTCTCCAAAGGCAGGAGAAGCCCAAGGTCTCTCAGATCCCTTTTCCACCTGAGGAAGTGGCCAATGCCCCTCAAAAAGAGGCACAAAAAAAGGCTCCCAGCAGGAGGGGGGGAGATTTGGGGATGGAAGGGGACACAGTCCCTCCTACCACCTCTAGGGAAGAGGATTTAAGATTTTAAATTAAGACTGGGATTTATCCTCTCCAGCCATCTGAAACCAAGCAAACCAGACTCATCATCTTGGGCTCCTTCTGCACTCATGGAGAGAAAGAGATTTTGGTCTCCAGAGGACCCAGCACAGATAAATTCCTGTGATAACTGAGATGAATTTGGCTTCAAAGCAGTCAACAAAAAAAAAAATGCAATTAGAAAAATTAAAACAATCTGTGCCACCTTGTCCAGAGATTTGGGGTCAGGATATTTCAGGGACTTGCACAAAGGAGACCATGGGTTGGAGATCCACGTGCTGGAGGCACAAGGCAGAGTTCTGCCCCTTTTTTTTTGGGAGGATTTCAGAGCAGGGACCAATGACCCCAGCTCCAAAAACCTCTGAGCAGTGGGGACAAGCCACAAAGCCACCAGAGGACTGTCCCTAGGAGATGTCTCGTTGGGACAGCAGTGCCACGAGGCTGGTGCAGCACAAGGGCTGGGGGTAAAAAACCACCCAGAGAAGGAGAAGAAGCAAAAGCAACCCTGAAACCTCTGGTTTCCAGGCAGGGACAAGCAGCTGGATGACTTGTGGCCAACCTCAGGGTTTTCAGGGCTGTGGCTCAAACATTTGGGCCGATTCCAACAGGATGAGGTTCAACAAGGCCAAGTGCCGGGTCCTGCACTTTGGCCACAACAACCCCATGCAGCGCTACAGGCTGGGGACAGAGTGGTTGGAGAGCAGCCAGGCAGAAAGGGACCTGGGGGTCTGGATTGACAGGAAGCTGAACATGAGCCAGCAGTGTGCCCAGGTGGCCAAGAAGGCCAATGGCATCCTGGCCTGTATCAGAAACAGCGTCACCAGCAGGTCCAGGGAGGTGATTCTGCCCCTGTACTCAGCGCTGGTGAGGCCACAGCTTGAGTACTGTGTCCAGTTCTGGGCCCCTCAGTTTAAGAAGGATGTAGAGGTCCTGGAACAGGTCCAAAGGAGGGCAACCAGGCTGGTGAAGGGACTCGAGCACAGGCCCTATGAGGAGAGGCTGAGAGAGCTGGGGCTGTTCAGCCTGAAGAAGAGGAGGCTCAGGGAAGACCTCATTGCTGTCTACAACTACCTGAAAGGAGGCTGTAGCGAGGTGGGAACTGGACTCTTTTCACAGGCGACCTTCAACAAGACAAGAGGACACAGTCTTAAGTTGTGCCAGGGGAGGTTTAGGTTAGATATTAGAAAGAATTTCTTCACGGAGAGGGTGATTAGGCTGTGGAATGGACTGCCCGGGGAGGTGGTAGATTCTCTGTCCCTGGAGACATTTAAAAAAAGCCTGGATGTGGCACTCAGTGCCATGGTCTAGCAACTGCTCCGGTGGGTCAAGGGTTGGACTAGATGATCTCTGAGGTCCCTTCCAACCCGGACAATTCTATGATTCTATGATTCTATGATTCTATGATTCTATGATTTCCAACAGTCCCACTGAGCAATTCTTTCCTTCAAAGGGAAAGATGCTCACAACCCCCTCAGCCTGATGCTTTCTGATTTCTGCTTTTTTTTATCCCCAGATTTTTTTTTTTCCCAAATTTGGGGATCCAACTTTGCAGAGGGATGTCATTGCAGCCACAGCTTCCTTGGGCAACCTGGGACAGGGGCTCAGCACCCTCACCCCAAACAATTTCTCCCTCCCATCTCTTCTACATCTCTCCTCTTGCACCTGGAAACTCTTCCCCTTCATCCCATCCCTCCAGGCCCTTGTCCAAAGTCCCTCCCCAGCTTTCCTGGAGCCCCTTCAGGCACTGGAAGCTGCTCCAAGGTCTCCCTGGAGCCTGCTCTTCTCCAGACTGAACACCCCCAACTCTCTCCCCCTGGCTCCAGAGCTGCTCCAACCCTCTCAGCATCTTTGGGATGAAACCCAGAAGTATTCCCACCTGGAGTCCTGTGTCCAGTTGTGGAGTCCCCAGCACCAGAAGGACACAGAGCTCCTGGAAGGTGTCCAGAGGAGGCACTGAAATGCTCAGAGGGCTGAGCAGCTCCCTGGGAAGCCAGGCTGAGGGATTGGGGTTGTTCAGGCTGGAGAAGAGGAGGCTCCCAGGGGAGCTCAGAGCAACCTTCCAATATCTGAAGGGGCTCCAAGAAAGCTGGGGGAGGAAGGGAAAGGAAAGGAAAGGAAAGGAAAGAGGAAAGGAAAGGAAAGGAAAGGAAAGGAAAGGAAAGGAAAGGAAAGGAAAGGAAAGGAAAGGAAAGGAAAGGAAAGGAAAGGAAAGGAAAGGAAAGGAAAGGAAAGGAAAGGAAAGGAAAGAAAGGAAAGGAAAGGAAAGGAAAGGAAAGGAAAGGAAAGGAAAGGAAAGGAAAGGAAAGGAAAGGAAAGGAAAGGAAAGGAAAGGAAAGGAAAGGAAAGAGGAAAGGAAAGGAAAGGAAAGGAAAGGAAAGAGGAAAGGAAAGGAAAGAGGAAAGGAAAGGAAAGGAAAGGAAAGGAAAGGAAAGGAAAGGAAAGGAAAGGAAAGGAAAGGAAAGGAAAGGAAAGGAAAGGAAAGGAAAGGAAAGGAAAGGAAAGGAAAGGAAAGGAAAGGAAAGGAACCTCATTTAGGTGGGAAGGGAAAGCAGAAGGTCTTTTCATCTTCCATGCACAAAAACATCTCAAGCTGCTGGGTCTGAAGGTTTGTGAAGCAAAACCAGATGTGGTAGCGAGCAGTGGATGGGGAAGAACATCTTGGCATCCTAAAAGGATGGATACCTCCAAGGATCCATACTGGAAATGGCTATATTGTACTGGGGAGCACTGAGACACCAACCCCAACGTTCTGCTTACCCCATGGGGTCAGGAAGAGCTTGTCCAACTAAGAAACAACAAAAAAACTCAGAGCCAGACTCCAGCACTGCACTGAGCATCCCCAGGCAGGACAGGAGCCATTGGGAAGGACTCACCAGGACTGAGGTGTTGTCTGAGCTGATGGTCACAACCCTGCAGCCAGCAAAGCAAGGGGAGATGTACTCAACAGCATCAGAGCCACAGATGGGATTGTAGGCTTTCCCAGGACAGTTGCACTGGAGGTTGCAATCCAAGGATTGGTATCCCAATTCAGGGCTGCAAGGAGAGGAAAATGTTAATATCTGGTGTTGAGCTTCATCAAATGCATCCTGGATGGAAAATCTGCATGTAGATCCCAGTGCTGTTTAATATCTTGAGTGATGATTTAGATGAGGGGATTGAGTCCATCACCAGCAAATTCACAGATGATACCAAGCTGGGGGGGAGTGTGGATCAGCTGGAAGGCAGGAGGGCTCTGCAGAGGGACCTGGAGAGACTGGAGAGTTGGGCTGATCCCAATGGGATGAGGTTGAACAAGACCAAGTGCCGGGTCCTGCACTTTTGGTGACAACAATGCTAAAAACTGCCCAGCAGAAAAGGCAAGGCCTTTGACACTGTCTCCCATAGGATTCTCCTGAAAAAGCTGTCAGCCCATGGATCAGCCAGGAGCACTCTGTGCTGGGTTAGGAACTGGCTGGAGGGCCGGGCCCAGAGAGTGGTGCTGAACGGGGCTGCATCCAAATGGCGGCCGGTCACTAGTGGTGTCCCCCAGGGATCAGTGTTGGGCCCAGTGCTGTTTAATATCTTGAGTGAGGATTTAGAGGAGGGGATTGAGTCCATCATCAGCAAATTCACAGGTGACCCCAAGCTGGGGGGGAGTGTGGATCAGCTGGAAGGCAGGAGGGCTCTGCAGAGGGACCTGGAGAGACTGGAGAGTTGGGCTGATCCCAATGGGATGAGGTTCAAGACAAGAAGCCCATGGGGAGCTCCAGGCTGGGCACAGAGTGGCAGAAAGGGAGCTGGGATTGGCAGGAAGCTGAAGAGGAGGCAGCAGTGTGGCCAGGTGGCCAAGAAGGCCAATGGCATCCTGGGCTGGCTGAGGAAGAGCGTGGCCAACAGGTCCAGGGAAGGGATTCTGCCCCTGTGCTCAGCTCTGGGGAGGCCACAGCTTGAGTCCTGTGTCCAGTTCTGGGCCCCTCAGCCCCTCAGGAAGGAGCTTGAGGTGCTGGAGCAGGTCCAAAGGAGGCAAGTGGGCTGGTGAAGGGATCCAGCAGAGATGGTGTGAGGAGAGGCTGAGGGAGCTGGGGGTGTTGAGGCTGGAGAAGAGGAGGCTCAGGGGAGAGCTCATCACTCTCTGCAACTCCCTGAAAGGAGGTTGGAGCCAGGGGGGGGTTGGTCTCTTTTCCCAGGCAACTCTCAGCAAGACAAGAGGCTGTGGTCTCAAGTTGTGCCAGGGGAGGTTTAGGTTGGAGATTGGAAAGCATTTCTTTCTGGAGAGGGTGATCAGGCATTGGAATGGGCTGCCCAGGGAAGGGGTGGATTCTCCGTGTCTGGAGCTATTTCCAAAGAGCCTGGATGTGGCACTGAGTGCCATGGGCTGGGAACCATGGGGGGAGTGGATCAAGGGCTGTGGGAGGAGGTGAGGCCCCAGGATGCTGAAAATGGGAATTTACAGGGATTGGGATGAAGCCTTGGGGGAACTGAGGGTCCTGATGTGTTCAGCAACCACAGCTTTGAAGGTGCAAGCCCAGGGCTGGCCCCTGCCCAAATATTTGTCTCTCAGTAATGCACTGTACTTTCCAAGACGACATTTTAAGCTTGTGCTCTTTGTGCCAAAAAAAAAAACCAAACCAAAAAACCCCAAAAAACCCCAAAAAACCCGTTTTGCTTTGGTTTCACAACCAGACAACGAAGATAGAAGGAGTAAAGATGCAGCAGATTCAGTGTTAATTCACAAAAGCATGATTTTCTATTCTTTTAAAAGCATTAATTATTATTTTAAATGCATTAATAATGAATAGAAGCATTTATTTTTTTTAAAGCATGATTTTAATTATTTAATTTATTTAGATGAATTTATTTATTTTATTTATTTCTATTTCATTATTTTATCACTGTGGCTCTTCCTCCCCAGGGGAATAAACCCATTTTTGGGTATTCTGCTCAACACCCACTTCCCCCACCCCCAAGATGTGGAGCTGGGGATAGCGGCATCCTGGGAATAACCCCCCCACCCATCACCCCCCCAGGTTGGTACCTCTGGCTGTAGGTGACACCCATGACCTTCTGCGTGTGGCATCCGAGGAAGAGGAGGGGGAAAGCCACCAGGAGGCAGAGGAACATCCCGAGGATACACATGGCACTGCACTGCCTCAAGGACATCTGGAACCTCTTCAGGATGGCACCACCCACCACAATCCCCACCATTGATCCAGGGATGTTCACAGCACCTGGGGAAAAGGCAGGTTCACAGAATAACAGAATCACAGAATTGTCTGGGTTGGAAGGGACCTCAGAGATCATCAAGTCCAACCCTTGATCCACTCCCCCCATGGTTCCCAGCCCATGGCACTCAGTGCCACATCCAGGCTCTTTGGAAATAGCTCCAGACACGGAGAATCCACCCCTTCCCTGGGCAGCCCATTCCAATGCCTGATCACCCCCTCCAGAAAGAAATTCTTTCCAATCTCCAACCTAAACCTCCTCTGGCACAACTTGAGACCATGGCCTCTTGTCTTGCTGAGAGTTGCCTGGGAAAAGAGACCAACCCCCCCTGGCTCCAACCTCCTTTCAGGGAGTTGCAGAGAGTGAGGAGCTCTCCCCTGAGCCTCCTCTTCTCCAGCCTCAACACCCCCAGCTCCCTCAGCCTCTCCTCACATCATCTCTGCTGGATCCCTTCACCAGCCCACTTGCCTCCTTTGGACCTGCTCCAGCACCTCAAGCTCCTTCCTGAGGGGCTGAGGGGCCCAGAACTGGACACAGGACTCAAGCTGTGGCCTCACCAGAGCTGAGCACAGGGGTAGAATCCCTTCCCTGGACCTGCTGGCCACGCTGTTCCTGAGCCAGCCCAGGATGCCATTGGCCTTCTTGGCCACCTGGCCACACTGCTGCCTCCTCTTCAGCTTCCTGCCAATCCCAGCTCCCTTTCTGCCACTCTGTGCCCAGCCTGTAGCTCCCCATGGGGTTCTTGTCTTGAACCTCATCCCATTGGGATCAGCCCAACTCTCCAGTCTCTCCAGGTCCCTCTGCAGAGCCCTCCTGCCTTCCAGCTGATCCACACTCCCCCCAGCTTGGGGTCATCTGTGAATTTGCTGATGATGGACTCAATCCCCTCCTCTAAATCCTCACTCAAGATATTAAACAGCACTGGGCCCAACACTGATCCCTGGGGGACACCACTAGTGACCGGCCGCCATTTTGATGCAGCCCCGTTCAGCACCACTCTCTGGGCCCGGCCCTCCAGCCAGTTCAGGGAAACAAAGAATGGTTTGGGGTGGAAGGGACCTTAAAGGTCATCCTGACACCATCCCCTGAGCCAGCATTTGTGGGTCCTGCTTGGGGAGGGTTCTAATCCCAACCCAGAAATGTCCACGGCCTCTCCTTGGCTGCAAGGAGCCCCATGGATGGTCCCTAAGGACATGGTTTAGAAGTCCTGGTGTTGGTCTGTATGAGCTTGGGGGTCTCTTCCAACCTAAAATATTCAGTGATTCTGTGATAATGGCTCCAACAAAGAGATTTCCATCTTGTTTTTGCTTGGATAATCTGTCCATCCCCACCTTCCCAGAGAGGGGTGGAATGGGCTGCCCAGGGAAGGGGTGGATTCTCCATCCCTGGAGGTTTTGGAGAAGAGACTGGATGTGGCACTGAGTGCCATGGGCTGGGAACCACGGGGGGAGTGGATCAAGGGTTGGACTTGAGGATCCTAGAGCTCCTTTCCAACCCAAATGGTTCTGGGATTCTGGGATTCTATGTACCCCACCACTGACCTTGCAGTGGGAGATCCTTTCTGTTCCCAGATCCTGTCTGTTCCCAGATCCTTTCTGTTCCCAGATTCTTTCTGTTCCCAGATCCTGTCTGTTCCCAGATCCTGTTCCCAGATCCTTTCTGATCCCAGATCCTCTCTGTTCCCATCACCATAACCAGGGAAGGGATTTGTACCCCGTGGGTTTTCATCCACAGCTCAGGACAGGGGAGTTGTGAGCAGGAGAGTGCTGGGGTGACACCATTTGGGATCCTAGAATCCCAGACTGGTTTGGGGTGGAAGGGACCTTCAGGACCATTGAATTCCAACCCCTGGATGTGCAGGGACCCCTCCCACAGCCCAGGTTGCTCCAAGCCCCATCTAACCTGGGCTGAGACACTGCCAGGGATGGGGCAGCCACAGCTTCCTTGGGCAGCCTGGCACAGGGGATCAGCACCTTCAGAAATTCAAGAATTTCTTCCTCATCTCCAACCTCAATCTCCCTGGTCAAGTTTTAACCCCTTTTCCCCTCATCCTTTTGTCTCTATATCTCCCTGAAAGGAGGCTGGAGCCAGGTAGGGGTCGGGCTCTGCTCCCAGACAACTCTCAGTCAGACAAGAGCCCATGGGATTCAGAATTTTTTCCTAATATCCAACCTAAAGCTCCCCTGGAAGGGCTGGATTCAGGTTTAGGTTGGATCTTAGGAAGGAATTCTTTGCAGAGAGGGTGATCAGGCATTGGAATGGGCTGCCCAGGGAGGGGGGGGATTCTCCATCCCTGGAGCTATTTCCAAAGAGCCTGGATGTGGCACTGAGTGCCATGGGCTGGGAACCACGGGGGGAGTGGATCAAGGGATGGACTTGATGACCCCAGAGGTCCCTTCCAACCCAAATGGTTCTGGGATTCTGTGGCTCTAACCCCCTCTCAGGAAGGTGCAGAATCAGAAGGTTTCCACTCAGCCTTCTTTTTCTCCAGGCTGAACTCCCATCAGCAGACACCTGCTCCTTCCCCAGCTCCCAGCTTTGTTTCCCTTCTCTGGACACACTCCACTCTTTCCATGGCCTTCTTTTCATGAGGGGTCCAAAACTGACCCCAGGATTCAAGGTCAACTCAAAAACCCAAAGGTTCCATCTTCCACCTCTTCTCTCTTCTCTTCTCTTCTCTTCTCTTCTCTTCTCTTCTCTTCTCTTCTCTTCTCTTCTCTTCTCTTCTCTTCTCTTCTCTTCTCTTCTCTTATCTTCTCTTCTCTTCTCTTCTCTTCTCTTCTCTTCTCTTCTCTTCTCTTCTCTTCTCTTTCTCTTCTCTTCTCTTCTCTTCTCTTCTCTTCTCTTCTCTTCTCTTCTCTTCTCTTCTCTTCTCTTCTCTTCTCTTCTCTTCTCTTCTCTTCTCTTCTCTTCTCTTCTCTCTTCTCTTCTCTTCTCTTCTCTTCCTCTTCCTTCTCTTCCTTCCTTCCTCTTCTTCCTCTTCTCTTCTCTTCCTTCCTTCCTCTTCTCTTCTCTTTCTCTTCTCTTCTCTTCTCTTCTCTTCTCTTCTCCCTTCCCTTCCCTTCCCTTCCCTTCCCTTCCCTTCCCTTCCCTTCCCCTTCCTTCCCTTCCCTTCCCTTCCCTTCCCTTCCCTTCCCTTCCTTCCCTTCCTTCCCTTCCCTTCCCCCTTCCCTTCCCTTCCCTTCCCTTCCCTTCCCTTCCCTTCCCTTCCCTTCCCTTTCCTTCTCCTTCTCCTTCTCCTTCTCCTTCTCCTTCTCCTTCTCCTTCTCCTTCTCCTTCTCCTTCTCCTTCTCCTTCTCCTTCCCTTCTCCTTCTCCTTCTCCTTCTCCTTCTCCTTCTCCTTCTCCTTCTCCTTCTCCTTCTCCTTCTCCTTCTCCTTCTCCTTCCCTTTCCCTATGCCTTTCCCCTTCCCCTTCCACTTTCTCTTCCCTTGTTATTTATGAAGTATAATTTGTTCTTCTTGGGAAAAAAGGGGAAAACTTGACTCTTAACTCCTAAAGCAAAGACTTTTGTGTGGATGCTCTGAACCCTTCCAGACACCTGAGGGCATAGACAGGGAGAGTCTCCCCTAGGCTGGGAGAGTTTGGCCATTTCCTCCTGTTCTAAGATTTAAAAAAAATGATTTTTTGAGGTCTTCTTCATTCCAGCAAGCTCAGGCTGCAGTGGGAAGGAAGAGAAGTGGAGAGCAGCTGAGAAATCACCTGGGCAAGGACCTGGTGCTGTGTCTGTCTGTAGGGACTGGAAGGGACCTGGCAGCTCCAGAGGAAGAGGAATTCCCTGGAATTCTCTGGATTACCTCCTAAGAGGTCCTGAAAAGCTGGCAAGCCTGGAGAGCACCACTTACCAATGAGCATGTTGGCCAAGGATGCTGTGAGGGAGAATTGTCTCTCCAGGAACTTCCCCATGAACGTTGCTAAACCAGCAACCATGGCAGAGATGTTGACTTGGGCCAATACCACCAGGAGGTAGACAGGGTGACGAAGGTTCCTCAGCAGCACCAGGGGGAAATCTGAAAGGAGAAAGGGGAAACGTGGTGCCTGGAGACAGAGTGCACAACAGAACCTTCATCCAGTGGCATAACCTTGGAAAAAAAGGGTGGGTTGTAAGGGTTTATAATTTCAGGGCTTCATGGTGGTACCATTTGGATATCTTCACCATGAGGGTGGTTGGAGCCTGGAACAGAACCAGAGAGAACCAGAGAGAGAGAGTTGGAGGTGAAGAAGGAAGAGAAGGAGAAAGAGAAGGAAGAGGAGGAGGAGGAGGAGGAGGAGGAGGAGGAGGAGGAGGAGGAGGAGGAGGAGGAGGAGGAGGAGGGAGGAGGAGGAGGAGGAGGAGGAGGAGGAGGGAGGAGGAGGAGGAGGAGGGAGGAGGAGGAGGAGGAAGGAGGAGGAGGAGGAGAAGGAGAAGGAGGAAGGAGGAAAGGAGAAGGAGAAGGAGGAAGGAGGAAGGAGGAAAGGAGAGGAGAAGGAGGAAAGGAAAGAAGGAGAAGGAGAAGGAGAAGGAGAGAAGGAGAAGAAGGAGGAAGGAGAAGGAAGAAGGAGAAGGAGAAGGAGAAGGAGAAGGAGAAGGAGAAGGAAGGAAGGAGAAGGAGAAGGAAGGAGAAGGAGAAGGAGAAGAAGAGGGAGAAGGAGAAGGAAGGAGAAGGAGAAGGAGAAGGAGAAGGAGAAGGAGAAGGAGAAGGAGAAGGAGAAGGAGAAGGAGAAGGAGAAGGAGAAGGAGAAGGAGAAGGAGAAGGAGAAGGAGAAGGAGAAGGAGAAGGTTCTGGGGAGCCCTTGGAGCATCTTCCAGTGCCTGAAGGGGCTCCAGGAAAGCTGGGGAGGGACTTGGGACAAGGGCCTGGAGGAATGGGATGAGGGGGAAGGGTTTCCAGCTGCAAGAGGGGAGATTTAGGTGAGATTTTAGGAAGAAATTCTTGAATTTGAGGGTGCTGAGCCCCTGTCCCAGGCTGCCCAAGGAAGCTGTGGCTGCCCCATCCCTGGCAGTGTCTCAGCCCAGGCTGGATGGGGCTTGGAGCAACCTGGGTTGTGTGTGGGGGTCCCTGCACATCCAGGGGTTGGAATTCAATGATCCTGAAGGTCCCTTCCAACCCAAACCACTCTGGGATTCTGGGATTCTATATTCCAATTATGAAAGCTCAACCTCTGGCTGAAAGAGCTCCTGAGCTCACCCAGTTTTAGTGGAAAGTAGTTGGAATCTTATTTTTTTTTTCCCTAGAGTTCTTCAGTCCTTTCAACCCAACTACACCCCCTCTGCCACCCTAGATCAGAGATTTAAAGCTACACCAGAGTAATCTCCCATTTCATGGTGGGAGGCAGCAAGATTTCATCCTTTGCAATCATCACTCATTGGATCTCCCTTAGAGCTCCACGGAGGAAGCTGAGCAGATGCTAAAAGCAATGGAAAACTTTAAAATAATGATGAAAAAAAAATCCTTGGAGCTCCCTTTAGGCACCTCAGAGAAACAAAGTCACAAGTGTAGTGTTTCTTTTCTTTGGAACATCACCTTTGATGGATTAATTCCCAGGGCGTGCAACAGAAGCTGCACATCCTCCCAGATGTTATCACCAGAAGCCTGGAAATTAGCCATGGAAATTACTTCAGGATGGATAAATCCTTTTTTGGTTGTTTTGTTTTTTTTGGATTACTGTGAGCAGGTCCAACGCCTGCAAAATGAGCTCAGGGAGAGGATGAGGAGCATCCCAGTATCACCCAGTGCATCCATACAAGAGCCAAGAGCATTCCCCACACTGCTTGGATATTTTTTTTTCCTACTTTTTGAAGAATTCCAGCACGTGGAGCCTGCTCCCTTCTTGGGGACCTGACTTTAGTGTTTGGAAATGTCCCCAGTGCTTTGTCCCTGAGTATTCATCCTGCTCACAGCTCCATCCTGGTTTTGCTGATGATGGATGGAAAAGCTCTTCCTCTCCTTGGGGCAGAGTTCCCAGAGCTTCTCTGACTCTTTTTTTGCCCCAAACAGATTTAAAGCTCAGTGGCTTCCAAAGAAATGAAGAATGTGAAGCATCTCATGGGATGGGCTCTAAGCCAACCTCATTTTATTCCTAATAAAAAGCAAGAACTTCCCCTCCCCAGGCTTATTTTGCTCCCAGTTATCTCCATGTGCACTGAAGCAAGGGAAGAAGTGACAAAAAGCATTTCCCTCTCCACAGCTCTGCTTTATTTTGCATCCCCCAAGCTTATGTAAGGGGCTGAAAAGGGTTTCTGAGCAGCAAAAGAAAAGGATTCAGGGGGTGATGGGGGATGAGAAGTCCAAGAGGAGGCAGCAGTGGCACCTCCAGCCCAAAAACCAACCAAGGGCCTGGGCTGCATCAAGAGAAGGGTGGGCAGCAGGTCAAGGGAGGGGGTTCCAAGGTGCTTTGCTGAACAACAAAATATGTGAGATGTCTTTTTACACATCAAGCTGAATTTTTTTCTCTGAGTAGATCTGCTTTCAACTAATCTATGGATTATATAGTACCCAGGGCAGTGGTGGAGTCACCATCCCTGGAGGTTTTTAAGAAGTGTTTGGACCTGGTCCTTAAGGACATGGCCAAAGTTTGGACTGGATGATCTTGGAGGCCTCTTCCAGCCTAAAACATTCTGTGATTCTGTGATTCTGCTCTCCTGAGACCCCAGCTGGAGTCTTGCATCCAGGTCTGGAGCCCCTGGTACAAGAAAAACCTGGAATGTGTCCAGGGAAGGTCCAGGAGGATGCTGAGAGGGTTGGAGCAGCTCTGGAGTGAGGACACTGAGAGAGTTGGGGGTGTTCAGTCTGGAGAGGAGAAGGCTCCAAGGAGAGCTTAGAACAACCTTCAGAGATCTGAAGGGGCTCCAAGAAAGCTGGGGAGGGACTTGTGAGGATGTCAGGGAGGGATAGGACATGGGGAATGGATTCAAACTGGAGGAGGGGAGATGGAGATTGGAAGTTAGGAAGAAGTTCTTCACCAGGAGGGTGGTGAGAGCCTGGCACAGGTTGTCCAGAGAGGTGGTGGAAGATTCCCCATCCCTGGAAGTTTTTAAGGCCAGGTTGGATGGGGCTTAGAGCAACCTGATCAGATGGGATCAAGATCCCATCCAACCTCCAAGCCCCATCCAACCTGGGCTGAGACACTGCCAGGGATGGGGCAGCCACAGCTTCCTTGGGCAACCTGGGACAGGGGCTCAGCACCCTCAAATTCAAGAATTTCTTCCTAAAATCTCCTCTCCATCTCCCCTCTTGCAGCTGGAAACCCTTCCCCCTCATCCCATCCCTCCAAGCCCTTGTCCCAAGTCCCTCCCCAGCTTTCCTGGAGCCCCTTCAGGCACTGGAAGATGCTCCAAGGGCTCCCCAGAACCTTCTCTTCTCTTCTCTTCTCTTCTCTTCTCTTCTCTTCTCTTCTCTTCTCTTCTCTTCTTCTCTTCTCTTCTCTTCTCTTCTCTTCTCTTCTCTTCTCTTCTCTTCTTTTCTTCTCTTCTCTTTTCTCTTCTCTTCTCTTCTCTTCTCTTCTCTTCTCTTCTCTTCTCTTCTCTTCTCTTCTCTTCTCTTCTCTTCTCTTCTCTTCTTTCTCCTTCTCCTTCTCCTTCTCCTTCTCCTTCTCCTTCTCCTTCTCCTTCTCTTCTCCTTCTCTTCTCCAGACTGAACACCCCCAACTCTCTCAACCTCTTCCAGGCTCTCCCCACCCCCAAATTCCAGAATTTCTTCCCCATCTCCAACCTCAATCTCCCCTTTCTCTCCAACTTTTAACCCAGTTCCCTTCTCCTCTCCCTACCCCCCCGTCTCCAAAGCCCTCCCCCAGCTTTCTTGGAGCCCCTTCAGATATTGGAAGGTTGCTCTGAGCTCCCCTGGGAGCCTCCTCTTCTCCAGGCTGAACAACCCCAATCCCTCAGCCTGGCTTCCCAGGGAGCTGCTCAGCCCTCTGAGCATTTCAGTGCCCTGGTGGTGTCACCATCCTTGACAGATGGGTTTTGAGGTGTTTTTGGGGATGAAGTTCAGTTTTGGGGATGTTTCCTACTATGACCTGGGAGCTGAGCTGGATGCACCCAAGCTGCAGACCCCTTCCAGCTGAAGGGTTTCTTTCTCTTCCCATGGAGCTGCTCCAAGCTCAGAACTTGCCAACCTTTTTCCTGCCTGACTTTGGGCTTTGGTGAGGCTTTGGCTTCCATTCCCCACTTTTCAGATAAGCCAGAAAGCCTGGGAAGATTGAGCCCTCCCAACCCTGTGTGATTTTCTCAGCATGAGGTAGAGTGCTGCAGCCTGGACATGATCACAGCATCTGCTCTCAGTCCACTAGAAAAACCTCTGAAGATCTAATTAAACCCAAGATGATCCCTAAATTGGGTCTTGAGGCTTTCCTAGGAGCTGAGCTGAGCACAGGGAGCACCCCTTCTTTTTTCTCACCAACACTGCAACCCATTGCATGGCTTGGAGACCTCTTTGTGAATCATAGAATCATAGAACTGTCTGGGTTGGAAGGGACCTCAGAGATCATCAAGTCCAACCCTTGATCCACTCCCCCCGTGGTTCCCAGCCCATGGCACTCAGTGCCACATCCAGGCTCTTTGGAAATAGCTCCAGACACGGAGAATCCACCCCTTCCCTGGGCAGCCCATTCCAATGCCTGATCACCCTCTCCAGAAAGAAATGCTTTCCAATCTCCAACCTAAACCTCCCCGGCACAACTTGAGACCATGGCCTCTTGTCTTGCTGAGAGTTGCCTGGGAAAAGAGACCAACCCCCCCCTGGCTCCAACCTCCTTTCAGGGAGTTGCAGAGAGTGAGGAGGTCTCCCCTGAGCCTCCTCTTCTCCAGCCTCAACACCCCCAGCTCCCTCAGCCTCTCCTCACAGCATCTCTGCTGGATCCCTTCACCAGCCCACTTGCCTCCTTTGGACCTGCTCCAGCACCTCAAGCTCCTTCCTGAGGGGCTGAGGGGCCCAGAACTGGACACAGGACTCAAGCTGTGGCCTCCCCAGAGCTGAGCACAGGGGCAGAATCCCTTCCCTGCACCTGCTGGCCACGCTCTTCCTCAGCCAGCCCAGGATGCCATTGGCCTTCTTGGCCACCTGGGCACACTGCTGCCTCCTCTTCAGCTTCCTGTCAATCCAGACTCCCAGGTCCCTTTCTGCCTGGCTGCTCTCCAACCACTCTGTCCCCAGCCTGTAGCGCTGCATGGGGTTGTTGGCCAAAGTGCAGGACCCGGCACTTGGCCGTGTTGAACCTCATCCCATTGGGATCAGCCCAACTCTCCAGTCTCTCCAGGTCCCTCTGCAGAGCCCTCCTGCCTTCCAGCTGATCCACACTCCCCCCAGCTTGGTGTCATCTGGGAATTTGCTGATGATGGACTCAATCCCCTCATCTAAATCCTCACTCAAGATATTAAACAGCACTGGGCCCAACACTGATCCCTGGGGGACACCACTAGTGACCGGCCGCCATTTGGATGCAGCCCCGTTCAGCACCACTCTCTGGGCCCGGCCCTCCAGCCAGTTCCTAACCCAGCACAGAGTGCTCCTGGCTGATCCATGGGCTGACAGCTTTTTCAGGAGACTCCTGGGGGAGACGGTGTCAAAGGCCTTGCTGAAGTCCAGGCAGACCACATCCACAGCCTTCCCCTCATCCACTATATATATCCACTATACTATACACTATATTCTATGGAAGCAGAGAAACCCCATAAAAGCAGAAGGTGTGGATTGCACACACTTACGTTTGATGAACTGGGTCAGAGAGAGGTTCTGGAGGTGTTCAGGTGTTGACTTGAGCTGTTTGAGCACATCCTTCCTCTTCTTCTTGTCCCTTTCCTTCACACTCTCCACCTGGGGACAGATGAGAGGTTGTCACTCCACCCACCAGGCCAAAGTTTCCTCCAAAATCTCTTTTTCTCTTCCAAATGATGACATTTCCAATGTTTCTGGGCTCGGATATCACTCTCCATCTCCAGTGTGGAATGGAGGAACCATCCCCAGGTTCCCAGCCAAGGAACCCCAGCCCAGGACGTGTGGCTGCTGCTCCCTCCATGTCCCACAGGACAACATCCCTGTTCCAACCATCCTCATGGTGAAGATATCCAAATGGTCCCACCCTGAAACCCCACATTCTGCCCTTTTATCAGTTAAATCTTCAGAGTAAATTCTTCATTAAAAAAAATTATTAACCCATCAAAGGAGATCTTCAAAATAATAGAAACACTACATTGTGACTTTGTTTCTCTCAGGTGCCTAAAGGGAGCTCCAAGGATTTTTTTTCATCATTATTTTAAAGTTTCCCATTGCTTTTAGCATCTGCTCAGCTTCCTCCGTGGAGCTCTAAAGGAGATCCAATGAGTGATGATTGCAAAGGATGAAATCTTGCTGTCTCCCACCATGAAATGGGAGATTACTCTGTTGTAGCTTTAAACCTCTGATCTAGGGTGGCAGAGGGGGTGTAGTTGGGTTGAAAGGACTGAAGAACTCTAGGAAAAAAAAAAATTAAGATTCCAACTACTTTCCACTAAAACTGGATGAGCTCAGGAGCTCTTTCAGCCAGAGGTTGAGCTTTCATAATTGGAATATAGAATCCCAGAATCCCAGAGTGGTTTGGGTTGGAAGGGACCTTCAGGATCATTGAATTCCAAGCCCTGGATGTGCAGGGACCCCTCCCACAGCCCAGGGTGCTCCAAGCCCCATCCAACCTGGGCTGAGACACTGCCAGGGATGGGGCAGCCACAGAATGTTTTTTTTACTAAAAGAGAGAAAGGTTCAGACTGGATATTAGGAAGATATCTGTTAGGCTGAGGGTGGTGAAACTGGCACCAGTTTCCCAGAAAGGTGGTGGATTTGCCATCTCTGGGAACATTAAAGGTCAGGTTGGAATGGCCCAGGAGAGGGGTGGAGTCCCCATCCCTGGAGGGATTGAAAGGCATTTGGAGCTGGTCCTTAGGGACATGGGTCAGGAGTTGGTCAGAGGGTGGACTGAGGAGCTTGGAGGTCTCTCCCAATCTAAAACATTCTGGGATTCTGTGGTTTGTGTTGGAAGGGACCTTCCAGCTCCTCCAGTTCCAACCCCTGGATGTGCAGGGACCCCTCCCACAGCCCAGCTTGCTCCAAGCCCCATCCAACCTGGGCTGAGACACTGCCAGGGATGGGGCAGCCACAGCTTCCTTGGGCAACCTGGCACAGGGGCTCAGCACCCTCACCCCAAACAATTTCTCCCTCCCATCTCCTCTCCATCTCCCCTCTTGCAGCTGGAAACCCTTCCCCCTCATCCCATCCCTCCAGGCCCTTGTCCAAAGTCCCTCCCCAGCTTTCCTGGAGCCCCTTCAGGCACTGGAAGATGCTCCAAGGCCTCCCCAGAACCTTCTCTTCTCTTCTCTTCTCTTCTCTTCTCTTCTCTTCTCTTCTCTTCTCTTCTCTTCTCTTCTCTTCTCTTCTCTTCTCTCCTCTTCTCTTCTCTTCTCTTCTCTTCTCTTCTCTTCTCTTCTCTTCTCTTCTCTTCTCTTCTCTTCTCTTCTCTTCTCTTCTCTTCTCTTCTCTTCTCTTCTCTCCTCTCTCTCTCTCTTCTCTTCTCCTCTCTCCTCTCTCCTCTCCTCTCCTCTCCTCTCCTCTCCTCTCCTCTCCTCTCCTCTCCTCTCCTCTCCTCCAAGCCCCATCCAACCTGGGCTGAGACACTGCCAGGGATGGGGCAGCCACAACCACATCATCCAGGTGCAGCTGCCCAGCTCAGCTGAATATGGAAATTCAGGAGGTGTTGTGGAACCTTTGTGTTGTGGAAGATGGGAGCATCAGCCTTGGGGAGATGTTTTTCATCCTCAGAGGGGCTGTTTTGTCCTTGTGTGGAGGGGGAGAAGGCACAGGAACCCAAGGAGCACTTAAACCTCCACCCAGAGCAGGTTTGGGATGGAGGATGAGCATTTTCTTGGCTGTTCCTGGAATCCCAGACTGGGTTGGGTTTGAAGGGACCTTCAAGATCTTCTAACTCCAACCTCCTGCCATGGGCAGGGACCTCTCCCACAGCCCAGGTTGCTCCAAGCCCCATTCAGCCCCATCTTCACCCAGGGAAAAAGTGGTAAGATAAGAGGAAACAGCCTCAAGTTGTGCCAGGGGAGGTTTAGGTTGGATATTAGGAATAATTCTCCCTGGAAAGTGTTGTCATTCCCTGGCTGCCCAGGTCAGGGGTGGAGTCCTCATCCCTGGAGGGACTTCCAAGCTCTGGAGCTGTGGTGCTGAGGCCATGGGGCAGTGCTGGGTTCATGGTGGGACCTGATGACCTTAAAAGTCCTTTCCAACCAAAAGAATTCCATCATTCTGTGTTCCATCCCAGCCTCAGATGTCTGCAGTGTCCAAACCCAGTGTCCAACAGCAACAACTGAGAGATGAAGGGCAGAGATTTCCCTGATGGGCACCAGATCCCTCTCTCTGCAGCCTTTTGGGGGATCCTTTAGGTGGAGGGCATGAAGTGGATCAGCTGCTCCACTCTCTGGGTGGAACAGCAGAAATTCTCCTGCTGGAGTGTGGTTTGACAGGGAAAACCAGAACCTATTTTTATCCAGAAGGACAGAGCCAGCAGCTCCATCTCCAGCATCCCCCATCAGCTCCCGAGACAAATTTAACAGGAATCAGACAAACAGCTTCAGTCAAGAGGAATATTCTTAATTCACAGGGGAAAAAAATTAATTAAAAGCCAAACCAAACTGGGCTCCTCTTTGGCTAAAAATTGCTCCTTGCCTTTGAAACCCAGCCTGGTGCTCAAACACCCCAGAGGTCACCACGTCCCCTGCTGTGGGTGCCAAGTTCCTTTTTTTATTTTCTTTATTTTTTTTTTCCCAAATAGCCTCTACAAGGTAAGAGCACTAAAACTCCTTTCATGGTTTTCTTTGGCAGAGCTCAGAGATTAGCAGCTTTTTCAGATGCAAAGATAAAATCCATCTGCCTTTCACTTTCCAATCAGGTGATGGGGATCTCTCCTCTGAAACTGCAGAGTTTTCCAAAAATACATCCAAGCTGTTCCTGCCTCTGCCTTTCTCACCTCCCAGCTGTTTGTACTTCAGAGAAGCACCAGTCTGCTGAGCACTGTCTGCACAGAAAGGAAAAAAAGCCCCAAATCTCCCCAAATTCCCCATTCCCAGGTGTCTGTGGGAGGGTCACCCTTGCAAAGGGGACATTTCCCTGCACAGCTCCTGCTTTGGCACCCACCCCAGGAGCAGTTGCTGCCTGCACATGGAACAAAACCCTTGAGAAGGAGGAATTCTCCTCTCCTTGTGTTGATTTGACCCCATGACACTTCTTTTTTTGTATGTCTGGAAGGGTCAGGAAATGCCTTTTCCTGAAGCAGATGTGTCCACAGGATGGGGAAGGCAGCTGAGGAGGGAGCAGCACTGATCCTGCCTGGCTCTCCCATCAGAGATGCTCAAATCTGCACCTCGGAAACCCCACTGGGGGGCTGGGTCCAGGTCTGGGGTCCCCAAGAGAGGAAAGAGATGGAGCTGCTGGAAAAAGTCCAGAGGAGGCCATGGATATGATCCCAGGGATGGAATAGGATGAGAATTGGGGTTCAGCCTGGAGAGAAGAGAAGAGAAGAGAAGAGAAGAGAAGAGAAGAGAAGAGAAGAGAAGAGAAGAGAAGAGAAGAGAAGAGAAGAGAAGAGAAGAGAAGAGAAGAGAAGAGGAGAGGAGAGGAGAGGAGAGAAGAGAAGAGAAGAGGAGAGAAGAGGAGAGGAGAGGAGAGGAGAGAAGAGAAGAGAAGAGAAGAGAAGAGAAGAGAAGAGAAGAGAAGAGAAGAGAAGAGAAGAGAAGAGAAGAGAAGAGAAGAGAAGAGAAGAGAAGAGAAGAGGAGAGGAGAGAAGAGAAGAGAGGAGAGGAGGAGGAGAGGAGAGGAGAGGAGAGGAGAGGAGAGGAGAGGAGAGGAGAGGAGAGGAGAGGAGAGGAGGAGAAGAGAAGAGGAGAGGAGAGGAGAGAAGAGAAGAGAAGAGAAGAGAAGAGAAGAGAAGAGAAGAGAAGAGAAGAGAAGAGAAGAGAAGAGGAGAGGAGAGAAGAGAAGAGAAGAGAAGAGAAGAGAAGAGAAGAGAAGAGAAGAGAAGAGAAGAGAAGAGAAGAGAAGAGAAGAGAAGAGAAGAGAAGAGAAGAGATGAGAAGAGAAGAGAAGAGAAGAGAAGAGAAGAGAAGAGAAGAGAAGAGAAGAGAAGAGAAGAGAAGAGAAGAGAAGAGAAGAGAAGAGAAGAGAAGAGAAGAGAAGAGAAGAGAAGAGAAGAGAAGAGAAGAGAAGAGAAGAGAAGGTTCTGGGGAGCCCTTGGAGCATCTTCCAGTGCCTGAAGGGGCTCCAGGAAAGCTGGGGAGGGACTTTGGACAAGGGAATGGAGGGATGGGATGAGGGGGAAGGGTTTCAAGAGGAAAGAGGGGAGATTTAGGTGAGATTTTAGGGAGAAATTCTTGAATTTGAGGGTGCTGAGCCCCTGTCCCAGGTTGCCCAAGGAAGCTGTGGCTGCCCCATCCCTGGCAATGTCTCAGCCCAGGTTGGATGGGGCTTGGAGCAACGTGGGCTGTGGGAGGGGTCCCTGCCCATCCAGGGGTTGGAATTCAATGATCCTGAAGGTCCCTTCCAACCCAAACCAGTCTGTGAGTCTCTGACCTTACAAAATGCCCTCCTTTAGATTTTTCAGGGTGACTCCTTTTAGGACTCAGTTTCCTGATCCATGTCCACCTCTCAGTGGGCTCTTTCTGCACCTCCTGCTTTTGCAATGGGATTTTTTTCTCTCTCACCATCATTTGTCACCTAGTGGGGGGCAGGAAGGTGAAGCTCTCCCATGCTGTGCATCAAGAAAACCAGCCCTAAGCTGACCTTGGCCAGGGAAAAAAAAAACCCACAACTTAAAACCCTTTTTTTTTCTTTTCCCCTGCATGGAATAAATCATCTGTGACTGAGCAGGGCTGAGGTTTGGACTTGTTTTGCATTAGGAAAGGCAAATAAAGGCAAGCTGAGCTGCTGCTGTCACCTGCCTGAAACTGCATCTCAGGAAGGTCAGGCAGAGGTGCTGGATTGATGCAAAGACAGCACTGAAACAACAACACACAAAAAAAAAAAAAAATAAAATAGGATTAATGCCCTGCTCTGCCACAGAGAGGTTTTCCTTGCTTAATTTGAGGCTTCTGTAGAATTTCCTTCTGGCTCTGCAGCTCCCAGCTCAGTGAAAAATAAGGTCACAGAAGTGGTTTTGCTATTGAACAACCAAAATGGGAAAGCTCATAGCTTGGAGGAGAAAAAAATAAAAAGAATTATTTCTCTACTGAGAAGGTCGTGCTCCCTCCAAACTCCTCATTGTGCCTTTCCCAGCCAGCCTGAGTCCCACCAGGGATTTTATTTCCTCCAGGGTTAAAATAACCAAATGTTGGGCAGCTTGCTGGGGTCAAAGGGGGATGATTCTTTTTTTTTTTTTTTTGCTCATAGAAATCCCAGAATCAGAGAAAATGAGGGGTTGGAAGGGACCTCAAAAGGTCACTGAGTGCAACCCCCCTGTCACCTCCAGCAAGTGACACAGGGACACATCCAGGGGGGGTCTGAATGTCCCCAGAGAAGGAGACTCCACAACCTCCCTGGGCAGCCTGGGCCAGGGCTCCCTCAGCCTCACAGGGAAAAATAATTCCTAATATTAATATGGAACCTCCTGTGCTCCAGTTTGTACCCACTGCCCCTTGTCCTGGCACTGGGCATCCCTGAGAAGCTCCTGGCTCCATCCTCCTGGCTCTCTCCCCTTACATATTTATAAACATTCCTGAGCTCACCCCTCCTTCTCCTCTTCTCCAAGAGCCCCTCAGCTCCCTCAGCCTTTCCTCACCAGGAGATGTTCCACTCCCTCCATCCCCTTGGTGCCTCTGCCCTCGACTCTCTCCAGCAGTTCCCTGTCCTTCTGGAACTGAGGGGCCCAGAACTGGACACAAGATTCCAGCTGTGGCCTCCCCAGGGCACAGAGGGGGAGCAGAACCTCTCTGGACTTCCTGACCACCCCCTTCTCATTCCCCCCAGGTGCCATTGGCCTCCTTGGCCACATTGGTGGCTCCTGGGCATCCTTCCACCCACCAGCACCCCCAGGGCCCTTTCCCCTTCTCTGCTCTCCAAGAACTCAGTCCCCAACCTTGAGGTCTAGATGTCACCTCCAGCCGGTGACACAGGGACACATCCAGGGGGGGTTTGAATGTCCCCAAAGAGAAGGAGACCCCACAACCTCCCTGGGCAGCCTGGGCCAGGTCTCCCTCAGCCTCACAGGGAAAAATAATTCCTAATACTAATATGGAACCTCCTGAGCTCCAGTTTATACCCATTGCCCCTTGTCCTGGCACTGGGCATCCCTGAGAAGCTCCTGGCTCCATCTCCTGGCTCTCTCCCCTTACATATTTCTTCTCCAAGAGCCCCTCAGCTCCCTCAGCCTTTCCTCACCAGGAGATGTTCCACTCCCTCCATCCCCTTGGTGCCTCTGCCCTGGACTCTCTCCAGCAGTTCCCTGTCCTTCTGGAACTGAGGGGCCCAGAACTGGACACAAGGTTCCAGATGTGGC
>JALBCY010000035.1:415000-465000 GCA_023079485.1 Archilochus colubris
GATGATGGACTCAATCCCCTCATCTAAATCCTCACTCAAGATATTAAACAGCACTGGGCCCAACACTGATCCCTGGGGGACACCACTAGTGACCGGCCGCCATTTGGATGCAGCCCCGTTCAGCACCACTCTCTGGGCCCGGCCCTCCAGCCAGTTCCTAACCCACTGAGCTCCTTTGGTCCAGGGTTCCCCCTCCCAAAGAGCATCACCCAGGGGTGTCCTGCAAAACCCTGCAGAAGGGATGTGCAAAGCAAATGCCCCAGAGGAAGGAAATGTTTTTTCCAGGTACCAAACCCAGCACTGATGAAGCCTGGACCCCAGTTTTTCCTTCTCCTGCCCCAGCAGGACCAACCACCCCTTCCCAATGGGCCCATGGGGCCTCATCCTGTGGCTTTGGGTTGGTTCCCAGGTGTCTTCTCCCTGGAAAGAGCAAAACTCTTGTTTCTTCTCATTTCCTCTTCTGAGCCCTGAATCTGAGGATGGAAAAATGGGAAATGGCCCAGGAAGTGCCCTCTGGATCCCTTTGGGGACAAGCAGCTCCTGAAATCCTGGCTGCAAGAATAATCCCAGAATATTTGGGTTGGGAGAGACCTCCAAGCTCCTCAGTCCAACCCCTGACCCATTCCTGACCCATTTCCTTAAGGACCAGCCCCAAATCCTTTAAATCCCTCCAGGGATGGGGACTCCACCCCTCTCCTGGGCCATTCCAAGGCCTGAATAAATCATTACATCCTCAGAGGTGTCCCTGGAACATCAGGCCATGTTTTTTCCAGGCTGGGTAAAACCCAAACCTCCCTCAGAACCACTCATTCAAGCAGTGGGGCAGGAGAAATGAAGAATTCTGCAGCAGGGAGTGCATGGACTTGTTTAGACAGGAAAGCTTTGATGCTGCCCCAAGGCAAAATGCACATGAAAGGTGATTTCTCATGCTGAAGGGTGGCCAAGATCTGGAGATCAGCAGCTTCAGAAGCATCCAAACCCCAGCGTGATGCCTCCAAAAAAAAAGAAAACCACAACAACTTGTTTCCTAGGACTCCCCACAACACTCAGCTTGCCAGAAAACCCCAACCCCCAGCCAGCAAAGAGCTTGGGAAGCTCCCAAGTTGTTTCACACCTTGGCACGGATCTGCTGAGGAGGATTCTGGAGAAGGAAAAAAAAATCTGGGAGTAAACAGGGAGCAAAGAGCTGTCCCACCAGCAGGAGCCAGGGCCAAGCATTCCCCCAGGCAAACTGCAGGCAGGCAGATGTCAGTTTGGCTTGCAAGGACAAGTTTTGGCTACCAAACCATTTTTCACTCCCATTTATCTCTGAGAATTTGACAGCAGATGGACGTTTAGAGGCTGGAAAATATCCAAAAGCCACTTGGGCAGAGCTGGGGTCAGGGGTGGATGTGGTCAGGGGGATGCTGGAGCTGGAGCATCCCAGTGTGAGAGGGGGGGAAAGGGGCTTTGGGAGGCAAAGTGAGACAAACCACCCTCCCACCTTGGGATTTTCAACACACCCAGGGTGCAACCCACACCTAAAAAAAAAAAAAAAAAAGGTTTCTGATGAGTAATTCAGATTTCCTACCAACTGGGACTGAGTTACCAAGCAAGTGTGGCTCCTCCTGAAGGAAAACGATGGAGAAATTCCTGCCAGCTCCCAAAAGAGGTCCAAAAAGAAAAAGGATGATTCCTCCTTTAGGGAAAGCAAGGAATCCCACCTCCAGCTGAGCCAGGACCTCAAACCTTGCCCAGTGCTCTCTGTTCCTGTGCATAGGAACCAAAGACTCCCAGGATGGTTTGGGTTGGAAGGGGAAGCTTCACTTTCCTTCCTCAAGAGCCTCTCTGCCCCTTTCAATCCCCCCAACCAGGCTCCAAGTGATGGTGGCAAAGAAAATCCCACTGGAAAAACATGAAGTGCAACAAGAGCCCACTCAGAGGTGGATGTGGACCAGGAAACTGAGTCCTCTAAGGAGTCACCCTGAAAAATCCAAGCTGGGGGTGGGGGAGAATGTAGCAAGGTCATGGAATCCCAGACTGGGTTGGGTTGGAAGGGACCTTCAGGATCATTGAATTCCAACCCCTGGATGTGCAGGGACCCCTCCCACAGCCCAGCTTGCTCCAAGCCCCATCCAACCTGGGCTGAGACACTGCCAGGGATGGGGCAGCCACAGCTTCCTTGGGCAGCCTGGCACAGGGGCTCAGCACCCTCAAATTATAGAATTTCTTTGTAAAAATTTCTAAATCTCCCCTTTGGCAGCTTAAAACTGATCCCATCCCTCCAGGCCCTTGTCCCAAGTCCCTCCCCAGCTTTCCTGGAGCCACTTCAGGCACTGGAAGATGCTCCAAGACCTCCCCAGAACCTTCTCCTTCTCCTTCTCCTTCTCCTTCTCCTTCTCCTTCTCCTTCTCCTTCTCCTTCTCCTTCTCCTTCTCCTTCTCCTTCTCCTTCTCCTTCTCCTTCTCCTTCTCCTTCTCCTTCTCCTTCTCCTTCTCCTTCTCCTTCTCCTTCTCTTTCTCCTTCTCCTTCTCCTTCTCCTTCTCCTTCTCCTTCTCCTTCTCCTTCTCCTTCTCCTTCTCCTTCTCCTTCTTTCTCCTTCTCCTTCTCCTTCTCCTTCTTCTCTCCTCTCTTCCTTTTCCTCTTCTTCTTCTTCTTTCTCCTCCAGACTGAACACCCCCAACTCTCTCAACCTGTTCCAGGCTCTCCCCACCCTCAAATTCCAGAATTTCTTCCCCATCTCCAACCTCAATCTCCCCTTTCTCTCCAACTTTTAACCCATTTCCCTTCTCCTCTCCCTACCCCCCCGTGTCCAAAGCCCTCCCCCAGCTTTCTTCATAGAATAAGAGAATTTTCAGGGCTGGAAGGGACCTTCCAGCTCCTCCAGTTCCAACCCCTGCATGGGCATGTTCCATGCTGAACACTCCCAACTCTCTCCCCCTGGCTCCAGAGCTGCTCCAGCCCTCCCAGCATCTCCAGGGATTTCTCTGGACTCACTCCAGCACCTCCATGTCCTTCTTATGTTTGGGGACCCCAGAGCTGGAGACAGACTCAAGACAAAGTTTCTGCCTCGTTGTCCCACCAAGAAAATTCCCACATCCAGAGAAAGAAGAGCAAACCACAGCTCACACCTGACTTTGGGATGCAGCCAGGAACTGCAGGACCAATTCCATCATTTGGTTTTCTACAGACGAAGCTGTTGATGCTGGAGAGATCCAGGAGGGATTTGTGTCTGATAACAACAACAAAAAGAAAAAGCCCAAGAAAAGAAAAGGGCACCTGGACCTCTTTCCTACCTCTTTTGGCATCTCCCGTGGGAAGAAGAAGTAAGGCACAGCAGACAGGGCCACCAGGCTGGCTGCCACCAGGAAACCAAGCCACCAGGCACCGACCCACCTTGGGTCTTTGTTGGTGAGCTGGACTTCATCTGCAAGAGAGATGGGGAAGGGGACATTCAACCAAAGGTGACCAAAGGGACCCCAAAGGGATGGGGATGGGTGGCCCCAGACACCAGAGAGCTCCCCAGGGGTGACTCCCAACCTGGTGACCATCAGGTTTGGGGGCTGAGCAGCATTTGCAGCTGATTTCCCATCTCATGGTTCATTCCTGATTGTCAGCAGGGTGTCTAAAAACTTTTGGATAGAAGAAACTGGGATAAGGATATCCTAGTGATGGGAAGGCAAAGGAAAGCATCCCCATCCCAGCTTGCTCAGAGAAGGGAGATTCATGGGGTGAAAAAGCTTGGAAGAACTCAAAGGGATTAAGGAGATGACAAGGGGAAAAAAATCCTTTCTTGAGATTAAGATGGAATTAACTCCAATTAACTTCTGACCTCCAAGAGCTCTGGTTTAGGTTTCAGGGTCAGGCCAACCACACAAGGACACCCATGTTCACAGCAGGGCTTGGGCCCTGGAGCTCTGCCCATCAGTCTGCTTGATCAGTCAGTGCTTGGTTGGAAGCTTGAAGATGATCTTCAAAACCCCAAATCATTGAAAAACAGAAAAGTGGCCTTCAAAAATGCTTTCCTAAGGATTATATCCCTTTCTCCTCCCTCTCTCCCTGCTGTTCACCCAACCTCCTCTCCTGTTGTCCTCATGCCAAAGACAACATTTAGTGAGGGAAGGGCACTTGGCATGAAAAAGGTGCTGAGAAGCCAGAATGCAAATTCACAACAGGGTGAAACTTCCAAACTTGAAGAGAGGACACGGGAGGGAGAAATTCTTGAATTTGAGGGTGCTGAGCCCCTGTCCCAGGTTGCCCAAGGAAGCTGTGGCTGCCCCATCCCTGGCAGTGTCTCAGCCCAGGTTGGATGGGGCTTGGAGCAACCTGGGCTGTGGGAGGGGTCCCTGCACATCCAGGGGTTGGAACTGGAGGAGCCTGAAGGTCCCTTCCAACCCAAACCAGTCTGGGATTCTCTCCTACAAAGTTATTTTTGACATTTTGGGGTCCAAAAGCAGCAGTTGTGCTTCAGGAAGATGAGTTTGCATTGGGGAATAGCACACTGCTGTTTTCTGAGCAGAACTGGATATTCATGGAATCATGGAATGGTTTGGGTTGGAAGGAACCTCCAAGATCCCCCATTTCCAAGGCCCTGCATGGGCAAATATCCCAGTGCTGTGTGTGGCACAGCTCCTGGCACACCAGGGGACAGACAGAGCCCCTTGTGGGGACAACACCATCTGCTGTAGACCCTGTCCCAGGCTGCCCAAGGAAGCTGTGGCTGCTCCATCCCTGGCAGTGTCTCAGCCCAGGTTGGATGGGGCTTGGAGCAACCTGGGCTGTGGGAGGGGTCTCTGCACATCCAGGGGTTGGAATTCAATGATCCTGAAGGTCCCTTCCAACCCAACCCACTCTGGGATTCTCTCCTACAAAGTTATTTTTGACATTTTGGGGTACAAAAGCAGCAGTTGTGCTTCAGGAAGATGAGTTTCCATTGGGGAATAGCACACTGCTGTTTTCTGAGCAGAACTGGATATTCATGGAATCATGGAATGGTTTGGGTAGGAAGGGACCTCCAAGATCTCCCATTTCCAAGGCCCTGCATGGGCAAATATCCCAGAGCTGTGTGTGGCACAGCTCCTGGCACACCAGGGGACAGACAGAGCCCCTCTTGGGGACAACACCATCTGCTGTAGACCCTGTCCCAGGTTGCTCAAGGAATCAGTTAATTATGATCCTGAAGGTCCCTGAATTCAATCATCCTGAAGGTCCCTTCCCACCCAACCCATTCCATGATTCTATGACTGCCCCATCCCTGGCAGTGTCTCAGCCCAGGTTGGATGAGGCTTGGAGCAACCTGGGCTGTGGGAGGGGTCTCTGCACATCCAGGGGTTGGAATTCAAAGATCCTGAAGGTCCTTTCCAACCCATCCCATTCCATGACTCTGGAATGTTTGCCCTCTCTCCAGTGCTTTCACCTCCCAGCTCTGAGATTCCCCAGCAGAAATTCCTTGGACAACTTCCTTCCCTTGTGGTCACTGAGCACTCCAAACCCTTTGCTTTTGGATTTTGAGCCATTATTGATCCAAGAAGAGACTTTTTTTTCCTTCTTACATCTTGCTTCATCTCCTGGCAGTGTCTCAGCCCAGGTTGGATGGGGCTTGGAGCACCCTGGGCTGTGGGAGGGGTCCCTGCACATCCAGGGGTTGGAATTCAAGGATCCTGAAGGTCCCTCCCAACCCAACCCAGTCTGGCATTCCATGGTTTAGCTTCCAGCTGCAGGCACAGAAATAGGAGATGTTCTCCTGCATCCTGCCCTCCAGCATGGAGATGGAGAGGAGATCTTGGGGAGGGAGAAATTGTTTGGGGTGAGGGTGCTGAGCCCCTGTCCCAGGCTGCCCAAGGAAGCTGTGGCTGCCCCATCCCTGGCAGTGTTTCAGCCCAGGTTGGATGGGGCTTGGAGCAACCTGGGCTGTGGGAGGGGTCCCTGCCCATCCAGGGGTTGGAATTCAATGATCCTGAAGGTCCTTTCCAACCCAACCCATTCCATGACTCTGGAATGTTTGCCCTCTCTCCAGGCACCCTCAGTGCTTTCACCTCCCAGCTTTGGAATTCCCCAGCAGAAATTCCTTGGACAACTTCCTTCCCTTTTGGTCACTGAGCACTTTAAACCCTTTGCTTTTGGGTTTTGAGCCATTATTGATCCAAGAAGAGACTTTTTTTTCCTTCTTACATCTTGCTTCATCTCCTGGAGGTGTCTCAGCCCAGGTTGGATGGGGCTTGGAGCAACCTGGACTGTGGGAGGGGTCCCTGCACATCCAGAGGTTGGAATTCAATGATCCTGAAGGTCCCTTCCCACCCAAACCAGTCTGGAATTCTCTGACTGCCATAGGGGGACACCAGGTTTGGTGTCACCAAGGTCCTGTCCTATTCCCAAGGCCACAAATCTATCTCAACACCTTTATTATGAAGAGCAGCAAAGCAGCTTTCAGGTCTCACCCAACCCAACCCATCCCAACCCATCCCGGGGTTCTCTGATGTGCTGACCCCTCCTGCAGGCAGCAGCTCCTTCCTCTCAGCCTGGAGGGAAGTTCCTAAACCCCCCCTCAGCTGAGCAGAGCAATGCTTGACAATTCCCTGCCCTTGGGAAGGGATCTGGGCAGCCAGCAGCTCCCAAGCTCCTTGGTCTCATTCCCACACTCCTGGATCTCTTGTCCTGGGGCAACCATCACTCCTGCCTGAGCTGAATTTAGGGGGCTGGGGGTCAGGGGGGGATTAAGGGAGCTCTGGAGATCTCTTTGCTGACTGAAAGGGGTTGATCCAAGGCTGGGGTTGATCCCAGGCACAAAGGAGCCAAGGAAGGGGGGTCCTGCCTGGTTCCAGGATGGGAAGGGCTCAGTCAGCACAAGGTGAGTCCCATAACCTGGGACAAGAAAGATTGCTCTGCATCTTCCCAGGGATATTGAAGGGATTATTATGGGATCAGGGAATGGATGAGGTTGGAGGGATCTCTGGAGATCTTGAAGGGCCTGGGGGTGTTGAGCCTGGAGCAAAGGAGGCTGAGGGGAGAACTTCTGGATCTGTGCAACCCCCTGAGAGGAGGTTGGAGCTGGGAGGTGGGGGGAAGCTTGGTCTCTTCTCCCAAGGAACAAGTGATAGAACAAGGGGAAACTTCCTCAGGTTGTACCAGGGTGCTTTAAGTTGGATATTGGGAACAATTTCTCCCTGGAAAAGGTTATCATTCCCTGTCCCAGGGCAGTGGTGGAGTCCCCATCATACCTGGAAGGATTTCCAAGCCCTGGAGCTGTGGTGCTGAGGCCATGGGGCAGTGCTGGGTTCAGGGTTGGATCTGATGATCTCCAAGGTCTTTTCCAATCAAAACAATTCCATCATTTTATGATTTATAATTTTTCCTTGCCATGAGGAGCATTCCTGGCTCATGTTCCACCCAAGGTCCTTCTCTGCAGAACTTGCCAGCTCCCAGCTTGTGGGAGCTCACCAGGGGCAGGACTTTGCCCCTGGATATTCAGTTGGATATTGGGAACAATTTCTCCCTGGAAAGGGTTCTCATTCCCTGTTCCAGGATTCCCAGGGCAGTGGTGGAGTCCCCATCATCCCTGGAGGGATTTCCAAGCCCTGGAGCTGTGGTGCTGAGGCCATGGGGCAGTGGAGGCCTTGGCAGTGGTGGGTTCAGGGTTGGATCTGATGATCTCAAAGCTCTTTTCCCAACCAAAAGAATTCCATGATTGTATAAAATGACTAAAAGGGTGAGGGGGATGTAAAGGGAATCAGCCTCTACCCCCCAGGTTTCACCCTCACCCCTGGGGTTCCTGGTGCCCACCCAGTGCTGGTCAGGGGGGGGTGCAGGGTGGGAGGTGTCTGCTGCCCCCTGAGCACCCCTTCTCTCTCTCACCTCCAGAGATTTTGTCAATGTCAACGTAGAAACGCAGCATGGCAGAGCCCAGCATGAAGGCCACCCCTGGCCCGATGACAGTCACAGAGAACAAGATACCTGGAGAGGGGGAAGAGCAGAAAGGGGCTCAGACCTTGCTGAAGGGACCAGGAGGTGCCTTGGACTAAGGTTCACCCCATCTTCCTCCAGCAGGAGCAGCTGTCATCTCACCAAGGATCACAAGCCAATGATTTCCAGGATCCCTCTCCAGGAAAGGTTCCACAAAACTCAGATTTTTTCCTCTCATTTTTCTCCTAAAATGGCTGAAACACACCAAGATATTGTTCCAGACATTGGAACCACCCTCCAGTCACCATCCCTGGAGGTATTTAAAAGGAATTTAGACCTTAAGGCCATGGTTCAGTAGTTGATTCTGGTGGTGGTCAAAGGTTGGATTGATTGATCTTCCAACCTATACATTCCTGGGATTCTGTGTAGGGGCCCCTTGGCATATGGAATCCAAGAAATGCAATTTTTTTTATCATGTTATGGAGCTAAAAGTCAGCAGCCAACTCTCCTATGAGAATTACTGATTAAAAAGAAAAAATAAAGCCATGTAAGATGCAACTCCTGTCTCCCAGATGTTCCTCTCAGCTATGGTTCAGAGGTCGTCAAGCACCTCATAAACTAAACTTAATACTTTCAGTCTCTTGGCAGTAACACCTGGAAAAGAGCTAGAAGGACCTACAAGGACCTTCCCACCAGCATGGGATGGACAGGGAGATCCAACACCTCCTCCCTTGAAGGATATTTCCCCACCTCCCAGATGGTTGATGTGGCACTACAGGACATCTCCAGTGGGCCTGGTGGGTTTTTGGGGGTTGATGGTTGGACTGGGGGATCTTAGAGGTCTTTTCCAACCATGACAATTCTGTGATTTTGGTTTTGTTTTTTTTTTTAGCTTGTTATCATTTTGCCTCCATCAAAATAAAGTTTTCCTTGCTTGCATCTTCAGCCCAGAGCTGTCTCCTGTGGAGATGGGGAGCAAATTGTTCTCCTATGGAGAGACAGAATGAGGGAGTTGGGGTTGTTCAACCTGGAGAAAAAAAAAATATTCCATGGAGACCTCAGAGTGACCTCCAGGTATCTGAAGGGTCCTCCAGGAAGGCTGCAGAGGGACTGTTTGCAAGGGCCTGGAGGGATAGGATGAGGGGCAATGGCTTTAAATTGGATTTAAATTGGATATCAGGAAAAACTGACACTGGAGACACTGGAGAGGTTTTCCCAAGGGTCCTAAACCTGGCTCAGAACCATTGGGAATCTCAGCAAGGGATTGAGGATCAGGGTTTAGACAGCAGCCCTGCAGAACAGGACTTGGGGGATGAAAATGAACCAAAAGTGTCTGTTTGCAGCCCAGAAAATCAGTCCCAGCCTGGGCTCTGTCACAAGGAAGGTGCCAGCAGGAACAGAGAGGGGATTTTGCTTAGCTGGAGGATTGCATCCAGGTCTGGAGCCCTGAGGACAGGAAGGACATGGAGCTGATGGAGAGGGTCCAGAAATGATCAGGGGGTTGGGAACACCTCTCCTGGGGAACACAGAATGAGGGAGCTGGGGTTGTTCAACCTGGAGAAAAAAAAAATATTCCATGGAGACCTCAGAGTGACCTCCAGGTATCTGAAGGGTCCTCCAGGAAGGCTGCAGAGGGACTGTTTGCAAGGGCCTGGAGGGATAGGATGAGGGGCAATGGTTTAAATTGGATTTAAATTGGATATCAGGAAAATGTTCTGTGCCAGGAGGGGGGTGGAAAACTGGCAGAGGTTGCCCAGGGAGGTGGTTGAGGTCTCATTCCTGGAGATGTTCAAGGTGAGGCTTGAGGAGGCTCTGAGCACCCTGAGCTGGGTGAGGGGGTCCCTGAGACTGCAGGGGTTTTACTGAATGACCTTTAGAGGTCCCTTCCCACCTAAATTATTCCATAATTCTGTGGTTCTATGGCCACATGACCTTTAGAGGTCCCTTCCAACCCAGATTATTCCCTAATTCCATGATCTTGAAGGTCCCTTCCACCCCAAACCATTCCATGACTCTATGACTGACCCAAACATCTTCAAAACCTTCTGAATTTCCACTTTCTGAGCCTCTTCTGCATTTCCCCACCTCGAGTCCCATCAGCAGATGGCAGGGGACTGAGTGGTCCCTTCCAACCCAAATTATTCCCTAATTCTGTGATTCTATGGCCACGTGACCTTTAGAGGTCCCTTTCCACCCAGATTATTCCCTAATTCCATGATCTGGAAGGTCCCTTCCCACCCAAATTATTCCATGATTCCATGATCTTGAAGGTCCCCTCCAACCCTAATTATTCCATAATTCTTTGATTCTATGGCCACATGACCTTTAGAGGTCCCTTACAACCCAAATTATTCCATGATTCCATGATCTTGAAGGTTCCTTCCCACCCAAACCATTCCATGACTCTATGACTGACCCAAACATCTTCAAAACCTTCTGAATTTCCACCTTCTGAGCATCTTCTGCATTTTCCCACCTTGAGTCCCATCAGTAGATGGCAGAGGACTGAGTGGTCCCTTCCAAACCAGATTATTCCATGATTCTACGATGATTCCTCTTCTTGTTGAAGCCTCTTTGAAGGAGGACACAGTTATTATGTCCCTCTCCATCCTATCACTCTCAGGCCCCAAATCCTTGAATCTCCCCTAAAATATTATTTCTACCACTCCTTGGCTGCCTTTCTGTCCAAGTTTGAAGCAGATCAACTATATTTTGCAGAAACCTTCCTGGTAGTGAATAGAGCAGAAGGGTTACAGCAACCTCACCCCTAATTAATGCTGATTACTGTTAATTACTCCTCTCTGACCTTGCTACCAAGGGCAAATATTGGCTCCTCTGTCCCCACAGCCTTACCTAAATAAAGGGGGGAGTTCCTCTCACTGGCAAAGTCATCGATGTAGGAGATTCCAAAAGGTTGGATGGGGACCCCCCCAATGCCCAGGAGCACTTGGGCGATGAACATGATGAGCAGAACCTCCTGGTTCTCCCGGGCTGCATGGGGGGTGCATCCAACATCACTGAGGTTCCCCTGGGAGCTGACCACCCCAGGCTGGCACAGGTCAGTGGTGTTGCTGAGAGGACCTGTGGGAAAAAGGGGAGAAACTCTGGGAGTTGAGCTGTTGGCCAGTTCTGGAGTCTTCCAATGCTACATTGAGATGGAGGTGTTGGAGGGAGTTGAGAGGAGGTGGTGAAGATGGGGATGGAGTTGGGGTGTTCAGTGTGGGGAAGAGGAGAGGAGAAAAGAGGAGAGGAGAGGAGAGGAGAGGAGAGGAGAGGAGAGGAGAGGAGAGGAGAGGAGAGGAGAGGGAGAGGAGAGGGAGAGGAGAGGGAGAGGAGAGGGAGAGGAGAGGGAGAGGAGAGGAGAGGAGAGGAGAGGAGAGAGAAGAGAAGAGAAGAGAAGAGAAGAGAAGAGAAGAGAAGAGAAGAGAAGAGAAGAGAAGAGAAGAGAAGAGAAGAGAAGAGAAGAGAAGAGAAGAGAAGAGGAGAGGAGAGAAGAGAAGAGAAGAGAAGAGAAGAGAAGAGAAGAGAAGAGAAGAGAAGAGAAGAGAAGAGAAGAGAAGAGAAGAGAAGAGAAGAGAAGAGACGAGAAGAGAAGAGAAGAGAAGAGAAGAGAAGAGAAGAGAAGAGAAGAGAAGAGAAGAGAAGAGAAGAGAAGAGAAGAGAAGAGAAGAGAAGAGAAGAGAAGAGAAGAGAAGAGAAGAGAAGAGAAGAGAAGAGAAGAGAGAAGAGAAGAGAAGAGGAGAAGAGAAGAGAAGAGAAGAGAAGAGAAGAGAAGAGAAGAGAAGAGAAGAGAAGAGAGAAGAGAAGAGAAGAGAAGAGAAGAGAAGAGAAGAGAAGAGAAGAGAAGAGAAGAGAGAAGAGAAGAGAAGAGAAGAGAAGAGAAGAGAAGAGAAGAGAAGAGAAGAGAAGAGAAGAGAAGAGAAGAGAAGAGAAGAGAAGAGAAGAGAGCCTCCTCCAGGCTTTCCTCCAGGAGCCTTTCCTCCAGGAAAGGTGAATTTCCTTTTTCTGTCCCCCCACCCAGCATAAAACCAGTTCCCAGGGTACCTACTGGTGACAGACTGGTCGTACTGGTAGGGCCCAGTGAGGAAATGGGGCAGAGCCATCAGGAAGCCAGCCAAGGAGACGAGGAGGGCACCGGAGCCGATGAAGCGGGGTCTGTGAACTCTGCTCCCAAAGTAGCTGATGAAGACGATCAGCAAGGTGTTGCCAACCTGCAGGGGGACATGGGACAACAAGAGCTGTCAGCAGGGAAAAGAGGAAAAAAAGAAAAGAAAAAAAAAAGTGAAAAAAAAGAAAAAAAAGAAAAAAAAAAGAGAGGAAAAAAAGAAAAAAAAAAGAAAAAACAGACAGAAAAAAGATTAAAAAAGAGGAAAAAAGAAAAAGAGAAATTAATAGAAGAAAAAAGAGGAAAAAAGATAAAAAAGAGGAAAAAGAGGGAAAGAAAAAGATATATAAAAATAGAAAAAAGAGGAAAAAAGATTAAAAAAAGATTAAAAAGAGAAAAAAAAGGGAAAAAATAGAAAAAGAGGAAAAAAAGAGAAAACAGAGAAAAAAGGGAAAAAAGAGAAAAAATAGAAAAAAGAGGGAAAAAGAAAAAAGATAAATAAATAGAACAAAAAAGAGGAAAAACGTTTAAAAAAGAGGGAAAAAGTTTAAAAAAGAGAAAAAAAGGAAAAAAGGAAAAATATTAAAAAGAGAAAAAAGGGGGGAAAATTAAACAAGACGGAAAAAGAGAAAAAAGAGAAAAAAAGAGGAAAAAAGAAGAAAAAAAGAGAAAAAATAAAAAAGAATAAAAGAGAAAAAAGAGGAAAAAGATTAAAAAATATTTAAAAGAGAAAAAAAGAGGAAAAAAGAGGGAAAAAGAGAAAAAATAGAAAAAAGATAAAAAAGGTAAAAAGATAAATAAGTAGAACAAAAAAAGAGGAAAAAAGTTTTAAAAGAGGGAAAAAAGTTTAAAAAAGAGGAAAAAAGAGAAAAAAGGGAAGAAAAGGGGAAAAAATTAAAAAGAGAAAAAAGAGGGAAAAATGAAAAAAGAGGAAAAAATGAAAAAAGAAAAAAGAGAAAAAATAGAAAAAAGAGAAAAAAAGAAAAAAGGAATAAAAGAGAAAAAAGAGGGAAAAGATTAAAAAATATTTAAAAGAGAAAAAAGAGGAAAAACGAGGGGAAAATGAAAAAAAAGAGAAAAAAGGAAAAAAGAAAAAATGAGAAAAAAGAGAAAAGAGCGAAAAAAGAGGAAACAAGATAAAAAAAGGAAAAAGGAAAAAGGAAAAAGGAAAAAGGAAAAAGGAAAAAGGAAAAAGGAAAAAGGAAAAAGGAAAAAGGAAAAAGGAAAAAGGAAAAAGGAAAAAAGATTTAAAAACTATTAAAAAGATAAAAAAAAAAGAGAAAAGAGGGGAAAAATGACAAAAGAAAAAAAAAGAAAAAAATAAAAAAGAGAAAAAAGAGGAAAAAAGAAAAAAGAAAAAAAGAGAAAAAAGAGGAAAAAAGATTTAAGAAGAAAAAAGGAAAAAAAAAAAAAAAGAGGAAAAAAAAAGGAAAAAAAGAGGAGGGGAAACGAGGGTTTTCACCTCGTTGAAGGAAGCCAGGAGCCCCGAGGTCTGGCTGGAGAGCCCAAAACGCCTCTCGATGGTGGAGATGGAGCTCTTGAGGTATCCTGAGACCAGGAGCTGGGAGAGCTGCAGGAAACCATGGCAGAAAACGAAGAACTGCAAGAGAAAAGAGAGAAAACCCAGAAAAAATAATGTGACAAACTTCCAACCCCTCTGCTCGGCTGGATGGGAACCCCCCGAAAGGCTGGGTCCAGTTCTGGGGTCCCTAAGAGCACGAGGAGATCATAGAATCATAGAATCCTTGGGGTTGGAGGGGACCTCCAAAGATCATCTAGTCCAACCCCCCCTGCCAGAGCAGGGCCACCTAGAGCACTTCGCATAGGAACGTGTCCAGGCGGGTTTTGAATGTCTCCAGTGAAGGAGACTCCACGACCCCCCTGGGCAGCCTGTTCCAGGGCTCTGTCACCCTTACAGTAAAAAAATTTTTCCGGATATTCAACTTGAACCTCCTATGCTCCAATTTACACCCATTACCCCTTGTCCTATCACTGGTCATCACTGAGAAGAGCCTAACTCCATCTCCCTGACACTCACCCCTTACATATTTGAAAACATTGATGAGGTCACCCCTCAGTCTCCTTTTCTCCAAACTAAAGAGACCCAGCTCCCTCAGCCTTTCCTCATAAGGGAGATGTTCCACTCCCTTAATCATCTTAGTAGCTCTGCGCTGGACTCTTTCAAGCACTTCCCTGTCCTTCTTGAACTGAGGGGCCCAGAACTGGACACAATACTCCAGGTGCGGCCTCACCAATGCAGAATAGAGGGGGAGGAGAACCTCTCTTGACCTACTAACCACACCCTTTCTAATGCACCCCAGGATGCCATTGGCCTTCTTGGCCACAAGGGCACATTGCTGGCTCATGGTCATCCTGGAACAGGTCCAAAGGAGGGCAACCAGGCTGGTGAAGGGACTCGAGCACAGGCCCTATGAGGAGAGGCTGAGAGAGCTGGGGCTGTTCAGCCTGAAGAAGAGGAGGCTCAGGGGAGACCTCATTGCTGTCTACAACTACCTGAAAGGAGGCTGTAGCGAGGTGGGAACTGGACTCTTTTCACAGACGCCCTTCAACAAGACAAGAGGACACAGTCTTAAGTTGTGCCAGGGGAGGTTTAGGTTAGATATTAGAAAGAATTTCTTCACGGAGAGGGTGATGAGGCTATGGAATGGACTGCCCGGGGAGGTGGTAGATTCTCCGTCCCTGGAGACATTTAAAAAAAGACTGGATGTGGCACTCAGTGCCATGGTCTAGCAACTGCTCCGGTGGGTCAAGGGTTGGACTAGATGATCTCTGAGGTCCCTTCCAACCTGGCTAATTCTATGATTCTATGATTCACCCCTTACATATTTGAAAACATTGATGAAGTCACCCCTCAGTCTCCTTTTCTCCAAACTAAAGAGACCCAGCTCCCTCAGCCTTTCCTCAGAAGGGAGATGTTCCACTCCCTTCATCATCTTAGTAGCTCTGCGCTGGACTCTTTCAAGCACTTCCCTGTCCTTCTTGAACTGAGGGGCCCAGAACTGGACACAATACTCCAGGTGCGGCCTCACCAATGCAGAATAGAGGGGGAGGAGAACCTCTCTTGACCTACTAACCACACCCTTTCTAATGCACCCCAGGATGCCATTGGCCTTCTTGGCCACAAGGGCACATTGCTGGCTCATGGTCATCCTGGAACAGGTCCAAAGGAGGGCAACCAGGCTGGTGAAGGGACTCGAGCACAGGCCCTATGAGGAGAGGCTGAGAGAGCTGGGGCTGTTCAGCCTGAAGAAGAGAAGGCTCAGGGGAGACCTCATTGCTGTCTACAACTACCTGAAAGGAGGCTGTAGCGAGGTGGGAACTGGACTCTTTTCACAGACGACCTTCAACAAGACAAGAGGACACAATCTTAAGTTGTGCCAGGGGAGGTTTAGGTTAGATATTAGAAAGAATTTCTTCATGGAGAGGGTGATTAGGCTGTGGAATGGACTGCCCGGGGAGGTGGTAGATTCTCCGTCCCTGGAGACATTTAAAAAAAGACTGGATGTGGCACTCAGTGCCATGGTCTAGCAACTGCTCCGGTGGGTCAAGGGTTGGACTAGATGATCTCTGAGGTCCCTTCCAACCCGGCTAATTCTATGATTCTATGATTCTCTTGTCTACCAGGACCCCCAGGTCTCTTTCACCTACACTGCTCTCCAGCAGGTCAGCCCCCAACCTATACTGGGCCATCGTGTTGTTCTTCCCCAAATGCAAAACTCTACACTTCCCCTTGTTGAACTTCATCATGTTTCTCTCTGCCCAACTCTCCAGCCTGTCTAAGTCTCTCTGAATGGCAGCACAGCCTTCTGGTGTGTCAGCCACTCCTCCCAGCTTAGTGTCATCAGCAAACTTGCTGAGGGTACATTCTATACCCTCATCCAAGTCGTTGATGAAGATATTGAACAACACCGGTCCCAGTACCGACCCCTGAGGGACTCCACTAGTCACACACCTCCAACCAGATTCTGCTCCATTGACTACAACTCTCTGACTCCTTCCTTTCAACCAGTTCCTGATCCACCTGGATGGAGGAGAGGAGAGGAGAGGAGAGGAGAGGAAGAGGAGAGGAGAGGAGAGGAGAGGAGAGGAGAGGAGAGGAGAGAGAGGAGAGGAGAGGAGAGGAGAGGAGAGGAGAGGAGAGGAGAGGAGAGAGGAGAGGAGAGGAGAGAGAGGAGAGGAGAGGAGAGAGGAGAGAGGAGAGAGGAGAGAGGAGAGAGGAGAGGAGAGGAGAGGAGAGGAGAGGAGAGGAGAGGAGAGGAGAGGAGAGGAGAGGAGAGGAGAGGAGAGGAGAGAGAAGGGGAAGAATAAGAAAGAGTAAGAGAAGAGAAAGAGAAAGAGAAAGAGAAAGAGAAAGAGAAAGAGAAAGAGAAAGAGAAAGAAGAGAAGGTTCTCGGGAGCCCTTGGAGCAGCTTTATGTCAGGGAGGGATAGGACATGGGGAACGGATTCAAACTGGAGGAGGGGAGATGGAGATTGGAAGTGACGAAGAAGTTCTTCACCAGGAGGGTGCTGAGAGCCTGGCACAGGTTGTCCAGAGAGGTGGTGGAAGATTCCCCATCCCTGGAAGTTTTTAAGGGTAGGTTGGATGGGGCTTGGAGCAACCTGGGCTGTGGGAGGAGTCCCTGCACATGCAGGGGTTGGAACTGGAGGAGCTGGAAGGTTCCTTCCAACCCTGAAGTTTCTCTGATTCTATGAAGAAAGCTGGGGGAGGGCTTAGGGAGAGAAGGGAAATGGGTTAAAAGTTGGAGAGAAAGGGGAGATTGAGATTGGAGATGGGGAAGAAATTCTGGAATTTGAGGGTGGGGAGAGCCTGGAACAGGTTGAGAGAGTTGGGGGTGTTGAGGCTGGAGAAGAGAAGGCTCCAGGGAGCCCTTGGAGCATCTTCCAGTGCCTGAAGGGGCTCCAGGAAAGCTGGGGAGGGACTTTGGACAAGGGCCTGGAGGGATGGGATGAGGGGGAAGGGTTTCCAGCTGCAAGAGGGGAGAGGGAGAGGAGATCTTGGGGAGGGAGAAATTGTTTGGGGTGAGGGTGCTGAGCCCCTGTGCCAGGCTGCCCAAGGAAGCTGTGGCTGCCCCATCCCTGGCAGTGTCTCAGCCCAGGTTGGATGGGGCTTGGAGCAACCTGGGCTGTGGGAGGGGTCCCTGCCCATCCAGAGGTTGGAATTCAATGATCCTGAAGGTCCCTTCCAACCCAACCCAGTCTGGGATTCTCTGATCTCTTACACCAAGACACGATTCTTGAATATTAATTTTTGACCATGAGTCTTTGAATCATTATCCCCACTCTTGCCATCCGTGGTCTTCTGAGATGAAGTCAAGGCCATTCAATAGTTCTCTGGCAACAGGGAGAGCATTGGGAAAGAGGGTGGAATTTCTTCATCAGGAAGTGGCTTTGGAGAAAGAAATCATTTCATTTGGGATGCTGCAAGTTTGTCAAGTTGGCCTTGACCCCAAGATCCAGAAGCAGAAGTCAGGGGTTGCACAACCTTCCTGCTCCTGGGGCAGGCAGCCATCCTCAGGGCTGGCAGGAATCTTTTTGGGATAGGAATGAGCCCTTCCAGCCACAGCAACAAACAACTTCTTCAGAGAAAGTCAGGGAGAATAATTCAGACTTTTTCTCCTTTCCTCCTGGTCATGAAGGACACATCTCCTTTTGGGAAAACGTGATGATTTGTCTCTCCTTCCAGAAGGAAACCTTGCCAAAGAGCATCAGCTCTCAGAAAACCTTCTGACCTGATCTCTTCCAGAATTTGGGATGTACTGGTGCTCAGATGCCCACATGGATCAAACTTCTCCAGCACTCCAGAGAGCAGCATCCATCCTCCTGCTCCTCAAGGAGAAGCTTTCCCTAAGTGCCAAATGAAGTGTCTGAGAGGGGATGGAGAACATCCCCTCCTCCCTTCATCCCCATCTTCTCCTCAGTGAAGGAGAAGAACTGGAAAGCCACCTCCTTCCCTGCTGCCACCTCCATCCTTCCAACCCCAAAATGAGTTAAAAAAATTCCCAACCCAAGCCATGGAATGACCTCAGGAAACGGACCACACGCTGCAGAACAGGCTGAACCTCCTGAGGTCCTTGTAGACCTGGTGGCCTCAACTCTGGATGTTGTCCAAAGCCCTCAGGGTGATGCTTTTGGTTTTCCCAGTCAGAGACAGGGAAGAACCCAAGGAGCTGCTCAGCCTGAACTGGATTTTTCTGCATCTCATTCTTATCCAGAGCTGAAGTGGGGTCAGTGCCAGACTGGGCTCCTCCGTGAGCAGAATTTATTTATTTAGAGCTCCAAAAGGGACAGGGAGGATGTTCCTGGCTCCCTGAGAACTGGGTACCACCACCATCCAGAGCAGGATGCAACCCAGAACCTTCAAGGTCCATCCAAGACCCATCCCTTCAAGGCTCATGTCACCCACTGAGGGACATGGAAACCATCACCCAGCTTTCCCAGAGACAGCTCTGTGCAGTGAAATGAAGCAACTAATTGTGCCACTAATTACCAGGGAGTGGGCATGAGCTTGTGTTAAGCCCACCTGTGCCTAATTAGGGCGGGCCCCCACTGTGCTGCTTTTTGAGGCAAAAAACACAGATTTTGGGGACCCCCTTAAATATTTGGGGTCCCCCCTCCACTTCAGGAACCCCCTCAATTTTGGGGGTCACCCCCTCATTTTTGGGGACTTCCCCCTCCATTTTGAGGCCCTTCCACCATTTTGAGGCCTTCCCTAAATTTTGGGGCCTCCCCTTCAACTTTAGGGCCCTCCCTCAAACTTTTGGGGTCTCCCTTTAATATTTGGGGTTTATTGGCCCCCTAATCCTGCTCATGCACAGTGGGGGCCTGCCCTAATTAGGCACAGGTGGGCTTAACACAAGCTCATGCCCACTCCCTGGCAATTAGTGGCACCTGGTTGCCTCATTTCACTACAGCTTTGCTAAAACAATTCTCCTCCTGCCTATGTCCAGGCACATTTTCCTACAGACAGGAGTTCAGATGACAAGGTTGAAGTCAGATTAATTGTTTCCAGGCATCCACAGCTCCAAGCCAGGAACTCCTCAGCATTCTGCTTGGCAGCAGCTCAGGACCTGCCCATCACTGCCCCACAACCTCTTCAGCCCAGGAGGACAAAATGGGTTGGGAATCTGGTATTTATTTTTTTTTTCCTTCCCTATCTGGCCAGATTAAAGCCCAGGAAAGAGAGATGACTCTGAAAAGGACTTGGGAGTGGTTGGGTGTCAACTCTGGGCAAGGGCCCCAGCTCTGGCTGTTTGTTTGCTGTTAGCCATAAAATCACAGCTCAGTTGGGGATCTGCCAGGAAAAGAAGGAAGAGTCTCATGGACTTTGGATCTGCTGGAGAGACAGATGACACTGTTTGGGTTTGGCTGCACTTATCCAGTCCTGCAGCTAAAAAAAAAAACACTTGTTTATATTCCTCAATCTGATCAAGACAGAGAGACCTGGAGAGACTGGAGAGTTGGGCTGATCCCAATGGGATGAGGTTCAAGACAAGAACCCCCTGGGGAGCTGCAGGCTGGGCACAGAGTGGCAGAAAGGGAGCTGGGATTGGCAGGAAGCTGAAGAGGAGGCAGCAGTGTGGCCAGGTGGCCAAGAAGGCCAATGGCATCCTGGGCTGGCTGAGGAAGAGCGTGGCCAGCAGGTCCAAGGAAGGGATTCTGCCCCTGTGCTCAGCTCTGGGGAGGCCACAGCTTGAGTCCTGTGTCCAGTTCTGGGCCCCTCAGCCCCTCAGGAAGGAGCTTGAGGTGCTGGAGCAGGTCCAAAGGAGGCAAGTGGGCTGGGGAAGGGATCCAGCAGAACTCCTGTGAGGAGAGGCTGAGGGAGCTGGGGGTGTTGAGGCTGGAGAAGAGGAGGCTCAGGGGAGACCTCATCACTCTCTGCAACTCCCTGAAAGGAGGCTGGAGCCAGGGGGGGGTTGGTCTCTTTTCCCAGGCAACTCTCAGCAAGACAAGAGGCCATGGTCTCAAGTTGTGCCAGGGGAGGTTTAGGTTGGAGATTGGACAGAATTTCTTTGTGGAGAGGGTGATCAGGCATTGGAATGGGCTGCCCAGGGAAGGGGTGGATTCTCCGTGTCTGGAGCTATTTCCAAAGAGCCTGGATGTGGCACTGAGTGCCATGGGCTGGGAACCACGGGGGGAGTGGATCAAGGGTTGGACTTGATGAGCTCTGAGGTCCCTTCCAACCCAGACAATTCTATGATTCTAAGACATCTGCCTGTCTGGGATGGCCCCAGAAAGTTGCTTTTTTTCATGCCTGGAAGGGGAAACCATTCCTGACAAAGACATTTCCTTGAGCACCAACTGCTCAGTTTGTCCTGAAAGCCTCAGGGCATAAATGTCAAAAAGAGCCCCAAGTTCACCCAATCACAGAATTGTCATGGTTGGAAAAGGCCCCTGAGGTCACCACCTGGAGTCAGAGGTTGTATGGACATGGAATCATCCTGGAGGCACAGAATGGCTGAAGTTGGAAGGGATCTTAAACATCATCCCCCCCAAGCTCCCTGCCATGCCCAGGGACACCTCTCATCCATCCCAGGATGCTCCAAGCCTCATCCAACCTGGTCCTGAGCACCTCCAGGGAAGGGCAGCCACAGCTTCTCTGGGAATTGTGTTCCAGGGTCTCAGCACCCTCCTGTTGAAGAACGTCTTCCCAACATCCAGGCTAGACCTCTTCTCCTTCAGTCTTAAACCATTTCTCCTTGTCTTATCTCATGAAAAGTCCCTTTCCACCCTTCCTGTAGGTCCCCTTCAAGGTCCAGCTCAGGGTCTTCTCAGCATTCCCAAGTTCTCACTGCAAAAGGAGGGAGAAGCAGAAGGCTCCCAAAGCACAGGTTGGGGATTTCATCCAGACAAATAGCCTGACTTGGGCTTGACAGAGGGGTGTGACAAAAAAAAATAAAAATAAATAAAATAAAATAAAATAAAATAAAATAAAATAAAATAAAATAAAGGCATGATTCAGTTCTCCTCCATGCAAGTGCAGAGCTGGAAACCCACGTTTGGTTGAGTCCCAAAGGTTGAGTCTCTGCTTCTAAATGGAAGAGGTTGGGAGCCCTTCTCTGATGCCAAGGCCAAGTGGGAATAAACCAGCCTGCATCCATCCTACCAGATTCACTGAGTCTTCAAAAGAAGATGTTTTAACCCAAAAAGCTTGCTGGAACTTTACCCCCAGTCCTCAGCATCCTGGTTTTATGGGAAAGGAGTAACCAACCTATGGAGAAAGTGCTCATTCAGAATGAGCTGGAATGCTGAGCTCTGTTCAGGGATGCAACAAGTCTCCTCCATCCCTAGGGGAGCTGATCTGATTGGGCAAAGAGCCCAACCATGCACCCCAGATTGGTGCTGGGGGGTGAAGATTTAGGGCAAGGCTCAGTCCCTGGGATGTGGATTCACCCAGCACAAGAGGGTTTGGGGTTTCTTGTAGCTCTGGGCATCCAGCCCAATACCTGGCCCTGGAAAAAGGATCCTGGACTTTATGATGCCCTTAAAGCATCCCCAAGTTTGGGGGATCCCCTCAGGATGAACCTGGTCTAGTGGAAGGATCCTGGCCCTGGAAAAAGGATCCTGGACTTTATGATGCCCTTAAAGCATCCCCGGGTTTGGGGGATCCCCTCAGGATGAACCTGGTCTGGTGGAAGGATCCTGGCCCTGGAAAAAGGATCCTGGACTTTATGATGCCCCTAAAGCATCCTCAGGTTTGGGGGATCCCCTCAAGATGTACCTGGTCTAGTGGAAGGATCCTGGCCCTGGAAAAAGGATCCTGGACTTTATGATGCCCCAAAAGCATCCCCAGGTTTGGGGGATCCCCTCAGGACCTCAGAGGATGAACCTGGTCTCGTGGAAGGATCCTGGCCCTGGAAAAAGGATCCTGGACTTTATGATGCTCCTAAAGCATCCCCAGGTTTGGGGGATCCCCTCAGGACCTCAGAGGATGAACCTGGTCTAGTGGAAGGATCCTGGCCCTGGAAAAAGGATCCTGGACTTTATGATGCCCCTAAAGCATCTCCAGGTTTGGGGGATCCCCTCAGGATGAACCTGGTCTGGTGGAAGAATCCTGGCCCTGGAAAAAGGATCCTGGACTTTGTGATGCCCCAAAAGCATCCCCAGATTTGGGGGATCCCCTCAGGATGAACCTGGTCTAGTGGAAGGATCCTGGCCCTGGAGAAAAGGATCCTGGACTTTATGATGCTCCTAAAGCATCCCCAGGTTTGGGGGATCCCCTCAGGACCTCAGAGGATGAACCTGGTCTAGTGGAAGAATCCTGGCCCTGGAAAAAGGATCCTGGACTTTATGATGCTCCTAAAGCATCCCCAGGTTTGGGGGATCCCCTCAGGATGAACCTGGTCTAGTGGAAGGATCCTGGCCCTGGAAAAAGGATCCTGGACTTTATGATGCTCCTAAAGCATCCCCAGGTTTGGGGGATCCCCTCAGGATGAACCTGGTCTAGTGGCAGGATCCTGGCCCTGGAGAAAAGGATCCTGGACTTTATGATGCCCCTAAAGCATCCCCAGGTTTGGGGGATCCCCTCAGGACCTCAGAGGATGAACCTGGCCTAGTGGCAGGATCCTGGCCCTGGAAAAAGGATCCTGGACTTTATGATGCTCCTAAAGCATCCCCAGGTTTGGGGGATCCCCTCAGGATGAACCTGGTCTAGTGGAAGGATCCTGGCCCTGGAAAAAGGATCCTGGACTTTATGATGACCCTAAAGCATCCCCAGGTTTGGGGGATCCCTTCAGAACCTCAGAGGATGAGCCTAGTCTAGTGGAAGGATCCTGGCCCTGGAAAAAGGATCCTGGACTTTATGATGCCCCAAAAGCATCCCCAGGTTTGGGGGATCCCTTCTGAACCTCAGAGGTTGAACCTGGTCTAGTGGAAGAATCCTGGCCCTGGATAAAGGATCCTGGACTTTATGATGACCCTAAAGCATCCCCAGGTTTGGGGGATCCCCTCAGGACCTCAGAGGATGAACCTGGTCTAGTGGCAGGATCCTGGCCCTGGAAAAAGGATCCTGGACTTTGTGATGCTCCTAAAGCATCCCCAGGTTTGGGGGATCCCCTCAGGATGAACCTGGTCTAGTGGAAGGATCCTGGCCCTGGAGAAAAGGATCCTGGACTTTATGATGCCCCTAAAGCATCCCCAGGTTTGGGGGATCCCCTCAGGATGTACCTGGTCTGGTGGAAGGATCCTGGTCCTGGAAAAAGGATCCTGGATTTTATGATGACCCTAAAGCATCCCCAGGTTTGGGGGATCCCCTCAAGACCTCAGAGGATGAACCTGGTCTAGTGGAAGGATCCTGGCCCTGGAGAAAAGGATCCTGGACTTTATGATGACCCTAAAGCATCCCCAGGGTTGGGGGATCCCCTCAGGATGAACCTGGTCTAGTGGAAGGATCCTGGCCCTGGAAAAAGGATCCTGGACTTTATGATGCCCTTAAAGAATCCCCAGGTTTGGGGGATCCCCTCAGGATGAACCTGGTCTAGTGGAAGGATCCTGGCCCTGGAGAAAAGGATCCTGGACTTTATGATGCCCCTAAAGCATCCCCAGGTTTAGGGGATCCCCTCAGGATGTACCTGGTCTAGTGGCAGGATCCTGGCCCTGGAGAAAAGGATCCTGGACTTTATGATGCCCTTAAAGCATCCCCAGGTTTGGGGGATCCCCTCAGGATGAACCTGGTCTGGTGGAAGGATCCTGGCCCTGGAAAAAGGATCCTGGACTTTATGATACCCCTAAAGCATCCCCAGGTTTGGGGGATCCCCTCAGGACCTCAGAGGATGAACCTGGTCTAGTGGAAGGATCCTGGCCCTGGAAAAAGGATCCTGGGCTTTATGATGCCCCAAAAGCATCCCCAGGTTTGGGGGATCCCCTCAGGATGAACCTGGTCTAGTGGAAGAATCCTGGCCCTGGAAAAAGGATCCTGGACTTTATGATGCCCCTAAAGCATCCCCAGGTTTAGGGGATCCCCTCAGGATGAACCTGGTCTAGTGGAAGGATCCTGGCCCTGGAGAAAAGGATCCTGGACTTTATGATGCCCCTAAAGCATCCCCAGGTTTGGGGGATCCCCTCAGGATGAACCTGGTCTGATCCCCCAGGTTTGGGGGATCCCCTCAGGACCTCAGAGGATGAACCTGGTCTAGTGGAAGGATCCTGGCCCTGGACAAAGGATCCTGGACTTTATGATGCCCTTAAAGCATCCCCAGGTTTGGGGGATCCCCTCAGGACCTCAGAGGATGAACCTGGTCTAGTGGAAGGATCCTGGCCCTGGAAAAAGGATCCTGGACTTTATGATGCCCCTAAAGCATCCCCAGGTTTGGGGGATCCCCTCAGGATGAACCTGGTCAAGTGGAAGGATCCAGGCCCTGGAAAAAGGATCCTGGACTTTGTGATGCCCCTAAAGCATCCCCAGGTTTGGGGGATCCCCTCAGGACCTCAGAGGATGAACCGGGTCTAGTGGAAGGATCCTGGCCCTGGAATAAGGATCCTGGACTTTATGATGACCCTAAAGCATCCCCAGGTTTGGGGGATCCCCTCAGGACCTCAGAGGATAAACCTGGTCTAGTGGAAGGATCCTGGCCCTGGAAAAAGGATCCTGGACTTTATGATGCCCTTAAAGCATCCCCAGGTTTGGGGGATCCCCTCAGGATGTACCTGGTCTGGTGGAAGAATCCTGGCCCTGGAAAAAGGATCCTGGACTTTGTGATGCCCCTAAAGCATCCCCAGGTTTGGGGGATCCCCTCAGGATGAACCTGGTCTAGTGGCAGGATCCTGGCCCTGGAAAAAGCATCCTGGACTTTATGATGCCCTGAAAGCATCCTCAGGTTTGGGGGATCCCCTCAGGATGAACCTGGTCTAGTGGAAGGATTCTGGCCCTGGAAAAAGGATCCTGGACTTTATGATGCCCTTAAAGCATCCCCAGGTTTGGGGGATCCCCTCAGGATGTACCTGGTCTAGTGGCAGGATCCTGGCCCTGGAAAAAGGATCCTGGACTTTGTGATGCCTCTAAAGCATCCCCAGGTTTGGGGGATCCCTTCAGAACCTCAGAGGATGAACCTGGTCTAGTGGCAGGATCCTGGCCCTGGAAAAAGGATCCTGGACTTTATGATGCCCCTAAAGCATCCCCAGGTTTGGGGGATCCCCTCAGGACCTCAGAGGATGAACGTGGTCTGGTGGAAGGATCCTGGCCCTGGAAAAAGGATCCTGGACTTTATGATGCCCCTAAAGCATCCCCAGGTTTAGGGGATCCCCTCAGGATGTACCTGGTCTAGTGGAAGGATCCTGGCCCTGGAGAAAAGGATCCTGGACTTTATGATGCCCTTAAAGCATCCCCAGGTTTGGGGGATCCCCTCAGGATGAACCTGGTCTAGTGGAAGGATCCTGGCCCTGGAAAAAGGATCCTGGACTTTATGATGCCCCTAAAGCATCCCCAGGTTTGGGGGATCCCCTCAGGATGAACCTGGTCTGGTGGAAGAATCCTGGCCCTGGAAAAAGGATCCTGGACTTTATGATGCCCATAAAGCATCCCCAGGTTTGGGGGATCCCCTCAGGATGAACCTGGTCTAGTGGAAGGGGTCTCAGCCCATGGCAGGGGTTGGCTCTGGAGGATCTTGAAGGTCCCTTCCAATGATTCCATGATTTTCTGACTTGGAAAGCAAAGACCTTGCAGTGAAACCTGCAGTGGGTTTTTGTAGGCTTCTTTTTCCCTTTTCTGGAAGAAAAAAGAAGTGGTGGAAGTTCTGGGGAACACGGAGAAGAGCACAAGGCAGGGTCAGGAAGGACATTGCTGGGGACAGCACATCCTGAGGAGATTGCAAAAAAAAAAATAAAATAAAATTAGAGAACAGGGGGTAACACCAGGAGCTGGTGGTGGGGGGGTTATGGGAAGCCCAGCAAGAGCCCTCAGATCTTCATGGGATCCCACCAAGAAAGTGTGGGTGGTGAAAGAACCACAGAAACCATCTGAGCAGAGAGCAAAGAGCAGGATGAAAGACAGGGAAGGAAATCCCCATGGGTTCCCTGGCAGAGCTTCCTAAGGTGGAGCTTGGGATAGCAAGTTTTAATTAAACAATTTTCTTTTTTTTGTTTTTGTCTCCTTTTGAAAAAAAAATGCCTCCTAACCCAAACACAGAGAGGCCAACCCCCAATTCTCTGCACTTTGTGTGTTCAAAGAGCAAAGAGCAAGAGGTTTGCAAACCCCCTGAAACCTCAGGGGGTAATTCCACCATTTGCTGCACAAAGGATTTTAGACACAACCCAGAGCAAGCAGGGGAAGATCCAGAAAGCCCAAATCAAGATGAAAATGGTTGAAAAAGAAGAAAGAAACAGGAATGTGAAGCCCTACATCTCCTCCAGCTTCTGCAGCCATCATAAGTTAAGTACTTCTGGGGATGTGTCATAGAAAAAGAAAAAAAAAAAGGTTTTTTTTGCAGGATCTACCAGGTTTTCTTCTGCCTTTCCCACTTCTCCATGGTGGGGATTTATTTTCCTGAAAGCTCGCCAAGAACAAGTCTCCTCCTGGCTCCTCAGGGAGCTGTTGTGGGAAATCACCTTAACCAGGGGGCATTTCCAGGCTGGGGGATAAATTAAGGAGGGAGAAACAGAAAATTGGGTGTTCCTAGTGTGTGATTTCCAGTTTGAAGCTCTGAGGATGGTGGGGGGTGGCTGAGCCCCAGCGGTGGCTCCTCTGGGACCTTCTCATGACACCTGGTGCAGGGTGACCTCGTGGGGACTTGGATGTCACCCTGGACCTCCTTGAGTTAGATCTGGGAGGCAGCCCCAGGGCAGGAAAATCCTCTGCATCATCTTCCTGTGCCATCTGCTTGCTTGGGGATGGGATCCCTCCAGACTTGGTCTTGGGATTGGTGGGATCAAGACCCTGGGTCTGATGGGTTACCCCAAAAATGGGAGAAGATCAGAAAGGGACTTGGGTCAGGCTGAGAGAGTTGGGGGTGTTCAGTTTGGGGAAGAGGAGAGGAGAGGAGAGGAGAGGAGAGGAGAGGAGAGGAGAGGAGAGGAGAGGAGAGGAGAGGAGAGGAGAGGAGAGGAGAGGAGAGGAGAGAGGAGAGAGGAGAGAGGAGAGAGGAGAGAGGAGAGGAGAGAGGAGAGGAGAGAGGAGAGGAGAGAGAAGAGAAGAGAAGAGAAGAGAAGAGAAGAGAAGAGAAGAGAAGAGAAGAGAAGAGAAGAGAAGAGAAGAGAAGAGAAGAGAAGAGAAGAGAAGAGAAGAGAAGAGAAGAGAAGAGAAGAGAAGAGAAGAGAAGAGAAGAGAGAGAAGAGAAGAGAAGAGAAGAGAAGAGAAGAGAAGAGAAGAGAAGAGAAGAGAAGAGAAGAGAAGAGAAGAGAAGAGAAGAGAAGAGAAGAGAAGAGAAGAGAAGAGAAGAGAAGAGAAGAGAAGAGAAGAGAAGGTTTGGGGGAGCCCTTGGAGCAGCTCAGTGATCTTTTGAGGTCCCTTCCAATCCCTCACTTTCTGTCCTTCTGTGACCCTTAAAGGCTCAGGAACCATCAGCCCTGAGACCACCCCCCAGGAGAGGTCTGAGTTGTGCTCCTCAGCTGCATTTGGACACGTGGCATGAAGTTCAAGGGCAGAATCCTCTCTCTCTGGACATATAAATAGAGGCCCACGTGTCAAAAATGCAGAGCTGTGATTTTCTGGTTCTTCAGCCACCTCAAATGCCCAAACCACAAGAGCTTGTGCAATGGTTTTTGCAAGAACCATTTGAACCCTGGGCTGGAAGTTGTGTTTGCTGAGGAAGTCATTTAGAAACTGGACACGGGGACTTCACTTCTTGAAACCAAAACTAAAAAAAAATTCAAATATCCAAAAAAAGAAAGAGATCTGGGGGGAAAACATCCTGTGCTGAGCATAACTGTGTGTGCCTGGTGATATGTGTGGCTTCATTAAGCTTTAGATACTTAATTGTGACACAGTGAGCCAGAGGAAAGGGTTCTTCTTGCCAGGATAAACACCTGGCAATGCTGTGCTTCCAACATCCCTGCAGCCTCCTGTGATGCCCTTGAAAATATTTCCCTGAGGAAAAATCAGGGGGGTTTTATTTTTACAGACAATCTTGCTGGTAAGTTTAAAAATAAAAAAAAAAATCCAGCTGAATGGGCTGAAAAGAGAATGGGAGAGAAACCTCAGGACTCTAGGGCACTGACCTCTCACATCCCCTGTGCCTGAAGCCTCTCCAGCTCTGGTAAACCTCAATCTTGGTGGTTTCTGAGCTCTTTTTTCCTCTCTGCCAAAAGGGATGAGTGAGCTCACTGCTGAAGAACAATTATTCAGCCAAAAGGGAACAACCCAGATGCTGCACGACAGGGGGAGTCACCCCCCATGCAGCTCAGGGTTCTGCTGAGAGGTCCTCAGATGCTGACGTTCAAATTAAATTAAATTAACTTATTCAGAACATCCCAGAGTGGTTTGGGAGGGAAGGGACCTTCAGGATCCTTGAATTCCAACCCCTGGATGTGCAGGGACCCCTCCCACAGCCCAGGTTGCTCCAAGCCCCATCCAACCTGGGCTGAGACACTGCCAGGGATGGGGCAGCCACAGCTTCCTTGGGCAGCCTGGCACAGGGGCTCAGCACCCTCACCCCAAACAATTTCTCCCTCCCCAAGATCTCCTCTCCATCTCCCCTCTTGCAGCTGGAAACCCTTCCCCCTCATCCCATCCCTCCAGGCCCTTGTCCAAAGTCCCTCCCCAGCTTTCCTGGAGCCCCTTCAGGCACTGGAAGATGCTCCAAGGGCTCCCCAGAACCTTCTCTTCTCTCTCTTCTCTTCTCTTCTCTTCTCTTCTCTTCTCTTCTCTTCTCTTCTCTTCTCTTCTCTTCTCTTCTCTTCTCTTCTCTTCTCTCTTCTCTTCTCTTCTCTTCTCTTCTCTTCTTCTCTTCTCTTTTCTCTTCTCTTCTCTTCTCTTCTCTTCTCTTCTCTTCTCTTCTCTTCTCTTCTCTTCTCTTCTCTTCTCTTCTCTTCTCTTCTCTTCTCTTCTCTTCTCTTCTCTTCTCTTCTCTTCTCTTCTCTTCTCTTCTCTCTCCTCTCCTCTCCCTCTCCTCTCCTCTCCTCTCCTCTCCTCTCCTCTCCTCTCCTCTCCTCTCCTCTCCTCTTCTCTTCTCTTCTCTGCTCTCTTCTCTTCTCTTCTCTTCTCTTCTCTTCTCTTCTCTTCTCTTCTCTTCTCTTCTCTTCTCTTCTCTTCTCTTCTCTCCTCCCTTCTCCTGTCTTCCCTCTCCTCTTTCTCTTCTTTCTTCTCCAGACTGAACACCCCCAACTCTCTCAACCTCTCCCAGGCTCTCCCCACCCTCAAATTCCAGAATTTCTTCCCCATCTCCAACCTCAATCTCCCCTTTCTCTCCAACTTTTAACCCATTTCCCTTCTCCTCTCCCTACCCCCCCGTGTCCAAAGCCCTCCCCCAGCTTTCTTCATAGAATCAGAGAATTTTCAGGGTTTAAGGGACCTTCCAGCTCCTCCAGTCCCAACCCCTGGATGTGCAGGGACCCCTCCCACAGCCCAGGTTGCTCCAAGCCCCATCCAACCTGCCCTTAAAAACTTCCAGGAATGGGGAATCTTCCACCACCTCTCTGGACAACCTGTGCCAGGCTCTCCCCACCCTCCTGGTGAAGAACGTCTTCCTAACTTCCAATCTCCATCTCCCCTCCTCCAGTTTGAATCCATTCTCCATGTCCTATCCCTCCCTGACATCCTCACAAGTCCCTCCACAGCTTTCCTGGAGCCCCTTCAGATACTGGAAGGCCATTCCAGTTTGGAGCCATTTCCCTTCATCCCATCACTCCATGACCTTATCCAAAGTCCCTCTCCAGCTTTCCTGGAGCCCTGACTCTGATGGAAGCTCAGAAAATGGGTTTTTTTCCAGCAACTCTGTGGTCAATGCTGATTATTATTATTTCTATTTTGCAGCTACTTGTCCTGTCTAAATATTTACACCTCCTTTTCTTTTGGGTGTTCCTACATCTTTCCAAGAGTATTTCCAGCACTGGGTTGATGCTGCTACCATGGTTTTGGGGTTTTTTTTCTTCAGTGTCATTATCACTGTACAAAGGGAAAGCCAAAGATCACGGATCCTCCTCTGCAAACAACTGAGTGTGCAAGAAATGAGCTGAGGAGTTCCCCTGGCACTGCCCCAGCCATGATCAGGAGCCAGGAATCCATCTGGATCTGCAGGGAAGCTGAAGGTTCATGTCCTAAGCCCAAGCAGGCAACATTCTGTCCCCATCCCCACCCCCCTCAAGATCTCAGCTTCCATCACATCCAGCTCCCTGCTTCTTCCCAGCTTTGAAAAGTGGAGAAAAATGGAGCTTCAGCCCTGGATCCTCATGGTTTGATGGGTTTTGGGTGCTCCAGGATAGAGGAAACCTAAATTCATGTCTCTGTTCACAACCTCTGCCTGCCCTGGGCAATGCTCTGCAGTTTGCAGTGAATAAAATCAAACATGGACAGGGTTTAAGTCAACTGGGTTCCATTTTTTGCCTAAATGGGGGCTAAAACCCCCCATATTTGCCCCAATCCCCCATTTTCCTCCAACTCCAGTGCTCCCACTACCTCCACGCATTTCTCATGGATCCCATAAAAAAAAAAAATAATCCTTTCCATGACCATCAGGGCTCATCTGCCCTTGGAGAGCTGGGATTTGCTTCTCTGGAAGGTTGGTTTGGGGCTCTGGAAGTTTCACTGCTTGCAGATAAATGCTGCAGAAGCTGAAAGCTGAGTTACCATTGCAGCATCTCTGTCCCACCTCTTGCCATCCCCTGGCACCTCTGCCCTGGGAGAGCTTCCCATATTATTTGTGAAGATAAAACCCCCACCAATGCCTTCTGCAGAATGAGAAATACTTTTTTACCAGGCCAAGAAACCAGGGTGGGTTGAGGGGAGGATTATAGAAAGCAAATTGTTACCTTGATACTAAGAAATGGGTTCCTGCTTTTCTGGGAGCCATCCAGGGAGCTGCTCTTTAGGGGGGTGCTCATCCTCCTCCCAGCTCTGCTTGGTCCCCCTGCCAAGAGAAAAGAAATCATTCAGCTGAAGGCAAAGCTTCAGTCTGGAGAGGAGAAGGCTCCAAGGACAGCTCAAAACAACTTTCATAGATCTGAAGGGGCTCCAAGAAAGCTGGGGAGGGACTTGTGAGGATGTCAGGGAGGGATAGGACATGGGGAATGGATTCAAAGTGGAGGAGGGGAGATGGAGATTGGAAGTGACGAAGGAGTTCTTCACCAGGAGAGTGGGGAGAGCCTGGCACAGGTTGTCCAGAGAGGTGGTGGAAGATTCCCCATCCCTGGAAGTTTTTAAGGGCAGGTTGGATGCGGCCTGGGGAGGGGTCCCTGCACATCCAGGGGCTGGGACTGGATGATCCTAAAAGTCCCTTCCAACCCTGACAATTCTATGATTCTATGTTTTGTGGTAAAAGGACAGAAGAAGAAACTTGGGGTGCAGAAGTGCAGAGTAACTTGAGGAGCTTTTTAAGAGCCCACTTTGAGGTCTTATCCCTCCTGATCCTATGAAGAAAGCTGGGGGAGGGCTTTGGACACGGGGGGGGGGTAGGGAGAGGAGAAGGGAAATGGGTTAAAAGTTGGAGAGAAAGGGGAGATTGAGGTTGGAGATGGGGAAGAAATTCTGGAATTTGAGGGTGGGGAGAGCCTGGGAGAGGTTGAGAGAGTTGGGGGTGTTCAGTCTGGAGAGGAGAAGGCTCCAAGGAGAGCTCAGAGCAACCTTCAGAGATCTGAAGGGGCTCCAAGAAAGCTGGGGAGGGACTTGTGAGGATGTCAGGGAGGGATTGGACATGGGGAATGGATTCAAACTGGAGGAGGGGAGATGGAGATTGGAAGTTAGGAAGAAGTTCTTCACCAGGAGGGTGGTGAGAGCCTGGCACAGGTTGTCCAGAGAGGTTCCCCTATTCTAAGAAAGAGATGGAAGTGGTGGGATGAGTCCAGGGAAGGTCCAGGAGGATGCTCAGAGGGTTGGAGCAGCTCTGGAGTGAGGACACTGAGAGAGTTGGGAGAGGAGAAGGCTCCAAGGAGAGCTCAAAACAACTTTCAGAGATCTGAAGGGGCTCCAAGAAAGCTGGGGAGGGACTTGTGAGGATGTCAGGGAGGGATAGGACATGGGGAATGGATTCAAACTGGAGGAGGGGAGATTGAGGTTGGATGTTAGGAAGAAGTTCTTCACCAGGAGGGTGGTGAGAGCCTGGCACAGGTTGTTCAGAGAGGTTCCCCTATTCTAAGAAAGAGATGGAAGTGTGGGATGAGTCCAGAGAAGGTCCAGGAGGATGCTCAGAGGGCTGGAGCAGCTCTGGAGTGAGGACACTGAGAGAGTTGGGAGAGGAGAAGGCTCCAAGGAGAGCTCAAAACAACTTTCATAGATCTGAAGAGGCTCCAAGAAAGCTGGGGAGGGACTTGTGAGGATGTCAGGGAGGGATAGGACATGGGGAATGGATTCAAACTGGAGGAGGGGAGATGGAGATTGGAAGTTAGGAAGAAGTTCTTCACCAGGAGGGTGGGGAGAGCCTGGCACAGGTTGTCCAGAGAGGTGGTGGAACCCCATACCCCATCCCTGGAAGTTTTTAAGGGCAGGTTGGATGGGGCTTGGAGCAACCTGGGCTGTGGGAGGGGTCCCTGCCCATCCAGGGGTTGGAATTCAAGGATCCTGAAGGTCCCTTCCAACCCAACCCAGTCTGGGATCCCATGAAACCAAGAGGTCTTTTAGTTCTAACTGGTTTGAGCACAGTTCCAAACAGAGTTAGAAGAGAATTTTCCTTGCATCTTTTAAGGACTATTTATTAATCAATGAAAGATCATCCCTAGCAAAAGGGAAGGAGTTTCCTTTCCTACTCCTGGCTTCTCTGCCCATTACAGGGACTTCTGTCATGAGGACAACATTCCCTTCAGAATGATGTACAGAACTTATTTCCACAATTCCTCCAGCCATGTGGCAGCTGCCAACACATCTGCTGTCACCAGGACCTCCTCATGCAGGAGGTGCCCTCAGATTCAAGCTCTTGGGTTTTTTTCCACCTTCTTCAGGTCCTCCAACATCCTGAGGATGGGGATTGGAGCAACCTGGGCTGTGGGAGGGGTTCCTGCCCATGCAGGGGTTGGAATTCAATGATCCTGAAGGTCCCTTCCAACCCATTCCTTCATCTGATGATAAGAGGGGCACAATCTGTTCAACACAATCAATACCAATATTGGGTAAAATATTCCCCAGGGGAGCAGAGTTCCACATCCTTATCAAGGACCTGGATGCTGGGGCAGAGTCACAAACTGTTGTCAGGAGATGCAAGGCTGACACAGAGGATGACTGTGCTGCCTTACAGAGGGATCTCAAAGCCCTGGAGGAACTCATGGAGCAAAAAAATCCTGCCCCTGGGGAGCTCCTGGTGAGCTGGGAAGTTCTGAAGAGAAGGACCTTGGGTGGAACATGAGCCAGGAATGCTCCTCATGGCAAGGAAAAATTATAAATCATAAAATGATGGAATTGTTTTGATTGGAAAAGACCTTTGAGATCTTCAGATCCAACCCTGAACCCAGCACTGCCCCATGGCCTCAGCACCACAGCTCCAGGGCTTGGAAATCCCTCCTGGAGTGATGGGGACTCCACCACTGCCCTGGGCAGCCAGGGAATGACATTGGTTTGGTTTGACATTGCAGCTTTGGTTTGACATTGACAAAAGCTCTGGAGGTGAGAGAGAGAAGGGGTGCTCAGGGGGCAGCAGACACCTCCCACCCTGCAGCCCCCCCTGACCAGCACTGGGTGGGCATCAGGACCCCCAGGGGTGAGGGTGAAACCTGGGGGGGTTGGAATTTTATGACTCCCTTTACATCTGCCTCACCCTTTGGGTCACTTTATACAATCATGGAATTCTTTTGGTTGGGAAAAGAGCTTTTAAGAGCATCAGATCCAACCCTTAACCCACCCACACCCCATGTCCCTCAGCACCACAGCTCCAGGGCTTGGAAATCCCTCCAGGGATGATGGGGACTCCACCACTGCCCTGGGACAGGGAATGACAACCTTTTCCAGGGAGAAATTGTTCCAATATCCAACTTAAAGCACCCTGGTACAACCTGAGGAAGTTTCCCCTTGTTCTATCACTTGTTCCTTAGGAGAAGAGACCAAGCTTCCCCCCACCTCCCAGCTCCAACCTCCTCTCAGGGGGTTGCAGAGATCCAGAAGTTCTCCCCTCAGCCTCCTCTGCTCCAGGATCAACACCCCCAGGCCCTTCAAGATCTCCAGAGATCCCTCCAACCTCATCCATCCTCTGATCCCATAATAATCCCTTCAATATCCCTGGGAAGATGCAGAGCAATCTTTCTTGTCCCAGGTTATGGGACTCACCTTGTGCTGACTGAGCCCTTCCCATCCTGGAACCAGGCAGGACCCCCCTTCCTTGGCTCCTTTGTGCCTGGGATCAACCCCAGCCTTGGATCAACCCCTTTCAGTCAGCAAAGAGATCTCCAGAGCTCCCCTAATCCCCCTCTGACCCCCAGCCCCCTAAATTCAGCTCAGGCAGGAGTGATGGTTGCCCCAGGACAAGAGATCCAGGAGTGTGGGAATGAGACCAAGGAGCTTGGGAGCTGCTGGCTGCCCAGATCCCTTCCCAAGGGCAGGGAATTGTCAAGCATTGCTCTGCTCAGCTGAGGGGGGGTTTAGGAACTTCCCTCCAGGCTGAGAGGAAGGAGCTGCTGCCTGCAGGAGGGGTCAGCACATCAGAGAACCCCGGGATGGGTTGGGATGGGTTGGGTTGGGTGAGACCTGAAAGCTGCTTTGCTGCTCTTCATAATAAAGGTGTTGAGATAGATTTGTGGCCTTGGGAATAGGACAGGACCTTGGTGACACCAAACCTGGTGTCCCCCTATGGCAGTCAGAGAATTCCAGACTGGTTTGGGTGGGAAGGGACCTTCAGGATCATTGAATTCCAACCTCTGGATGTGCAGGGACCCCTCCCACAGTCCAGGTTGCTCCAAGCCCCATCCAACCTGGGCTGAGACACCTCCAGGAGATGAAGCAAGATGTAAGAAGGAAAAAAAAGTCTCTTCTTGGATCAATAATGGCTCAAAACCCAAAAGCAAAGGGTTTAAAGTGCTCAGTGACCAAAAGGGAAGGAAGTTGTCCAAGGAATTTCTGCTGGGGAATTCCAAAGCTGGGAGGTGAAAGCACTGAGGGTGCCTGGAGAGAGGGCAAACATTCCAGAGTCATGGAATGGGTTGGGTTGGAAAGGACCTTCAGGATCATTGAATTCCAACCCCTGGATGGGCAGGGACCCCTCCCACAGCCCAGGTTGCTCCAAGCCCCATCCAACCTGGGCTGAGACACTGCCAGGGATGGGGCAGCCACAGCTTCCTTGGGCAGCCTGGGACAGGGGCTCAGCACCCTCACCCCAAACAATTTCTCCCTCCCCACGATCTCCTCTCCATCTCCCCTCTTGCAGCTGGAAACCCTTCCCCCTCATCCCATCCCTCCAGGCCCTTGTCCCAAGTCCCTCCCCAGCTTTCCTGGAGCCCTTCAGGCACTGGAAGGTGCTCTGAGGTCTCCCCGGAACCTTCTCCTTCTCCTTCTCCTTCTCCTTCTCCTTCTCCTTCTCCTTCTCCTTCTCCTTCTCCTTCTCCTTCTCCTTCTCCTTCTCCTTCTCCCTCCCCAAGATCTCCTCTCCATCTCCCCTCTTGCAGCTCCAAACCCTTCCCCCTCATCCCATCCCTCCAGGCCCTTGTCCCAAGTCCCTCCCCAGCTTTCCTGGATCCCTTCAGGCACTGGAAGGTGCTCTGAGGTCTCCCCAGAACCTTCTTCTCCTTCTCCTTCTCCTTCTCCTTCTCCTTCTCCTTCTCCTTCTCCTTCTCCTTCTCCTTCTCCTTCTCCTTCTCCTTCTCCTTCTCCTTCTCCTTCTCCTTCTCCTTCTCCTTCTCCTTCTCCTTCTCCTTCTCCTTTTCTCCTTCTCCTTCTCCTTCTCCTTCTCCTTCTCCTCCTCCTCCTCCTCCTCCTCCTCCTCCTCCTCCTCCTCCTCCTCCTCCTCCTCCTCCTCCTCCTCCTCCTCCTTTTCCCTTTCCCTTTCCCTTTCCCTTTCCCTTTCCCTTTCCTCCATCTCCTCGTGCTCTTGGGGACACCAGAACAGGACCCAGCCTTTCGGGGGGGTCCCATCCAGCCGAGCAGAGGGGTTGGAAGTTGGAAGGGACCTTCAGGATGTCTCCTCCTTCTCCTTCTCCTTCTCCTTCTCCTTCTCCTTCTCCTTCTCCTTCTCCTTCTCCTTCTCCTTCTCCTTCTCCTCCTCCTCCTCCTTCTCCTCTCCTCTCCTCTCCTCCTTTTCCTTTTCCTCTTCTTCTTCCTCCTCCAGACTCAACACCCCCAACTCTCTCAACCTGTTCCAGACTCTCCCCACCCTCAAATTCCAGAATTTCTTCCCCATCTCCAACCTCAATCTCCCCTTTCTCTCCAACTTTTAACCCATTTCCCTTCTCCTCTCCCTTCCCCCCTGTATCCAAAGCCCTCCTCCAGCTTTCTTCATAGAATAATGGAATTTTCAGGGTTGGAAGGGACTTTTAAGATCACCCAGGTCCAACCTGGATGTGCAGGGACAGTTCCCACCAGATCAGGATGCTCAGAGCCCCATCCATCCTGGCCTTACAAGCTTCCAGGAATGGGGCTTCCACCACCTTTCTGGAAAACCTCTCTTTTTGTCCCTCCTGATCACCCTTTCCAAGCCTTTATTTAAATATTTTTTGCAGCTTTTAACCCTTCAGGATGTTCAGGGAGCTCTTACAGCTGGAATTCATCCAACCTCTTACTCAGCTTCCGTGGTCTTCTTGGCAGAAGCAAATGGTGGGAAGCACTGGCAGGAATGTTTTCCCCAATCCTTGCACCAAGTGGGTTGGAAAAGCCCCTCACGACCCCACGACCACCCCAGATTTCCCATCCCACCACAGAGGGACTTTGGTTTCTCTTTCGCCATCATCCAGCAGCATTTCTCCATCTCCATCATCTCCATTCTCCAGCAGGGTGGCCAAGGATGCCCCCATCCCACCACTCCCACCCTCAGCAAGGTTCCCTACGTCCATTTCAGGATTAATCAGAGAATTCTAGAGCTGGAAAAAGAATCATCATCCTTACCTATGGAAGAGAGAGCCACCAAGAGAGCTGAGGAGAAACCCTCAGCAGAGCTCTGAAAGCTGCAGAGGTTTCCAGCAGCTCAAAAGCTGGAAAACCTCCTGAATTTAGGGGCTGTTGAGCCTTTAAAAAAAAAACCAAAGGAAATGGGAACATTGATCCAGTCCAAAGGACAAGCAGCAGGCCTAATAAAAAGTCAGATAAAACTCAGCTATAAAAAAAAAAAAAACCAAAGAAAAGCAATTGCAGGAAGATAGCAGCACACTAAGGAGATGGGTCAGGAACTGGCTGGAGGGCCGGGCCCAGAGAGTGGTGCTGAACGGGGCTGCATCCAAATGGCGGCCGGTCACTAGTGGTGTCCCCCAGGGATCAGTGTTGGGCCCAGTGCTGTTTAATATCTTGAGGGAGGAGTTAGATGAGGGGATTGAGTCCATCATCAGCAAATTCCCAGATGACCCCAAGCTGGGGGGGAGTGTGGATCAGCTGGAAGGCAGGAGGGCTCTGCAGAGGGACCTGGAGAGACTGGAGAGTTGGGCTGATCCCAATGGGATGAGGTTCAACATGGCCAAGTGCCGGGTCCTGCACTTTGGCCACAACAACCCCATGCAGCGCTACAGGCTGGGGACAGAGTGGTTGGAGAGCAGCCAGGCAGAAAGGGACCTGGGAGTCTGGATTGACAAGAAACTGAGCATGAGCCAGCAGTGTGCCCAGGTGGCCAAGAAGGCCAATGGCATCCTGGCCTGTATCAGAAGCAGCGTCACCAGCAGGTCCAGGGAGGTGATTCTTCCCCTGTACTCAGCGCTGGTTAGGCCACACCTCGAGTACTGTGTCCAGTTCTGGGCCCCTCAGTTTAAGAAGGATGTAGAGGTCCTGGAACAGGTCCAAAGGAGGGCAACCAAGCTGGTGAAGGGACTCGAGCACAGGCCCTATGAGGAGAGGCTGAGAGAGCTGGGGCTGTTCAGCCTGAAGAGGAGGCTCAGGGGAGACCTCATTGCTGTCTACAACTACCTGAAAGGAGGCTGTAGCGAGGTGGGAACTGGACTCTTTTCACAGATGCCCTTCAACAAGACAAGAGGACACAGTCTTAAGTTGTGCCAGGGGAGGTTTAGGTTAGATATTAGAAAGAATTTCTTCACGGAGAGGGTGATTAGGCTATGGAATGGACTGCCCGGTGAGGTGGTAGATTCTCCATCCCTGGAGACATTTAAAAAAGACTGGATGTGGCACTCAGTGCCATGGTCTAGCAACTGCTCCGGTGGGTCAAGGGTTGGACTAGATGATCTCTGAGGTCCCTTCCAACCCGGCTAATTCTATGATTCTATGATTCTATGATCCTGGATCTTCTTTCCTTCAACTGGATCGAGCCCATTTTGCTCAGCCCAAGGGTTCTCCCATTTTTTTGGGGGGGAGAACCCCGTTTTTCTCCATCTCTGGATGGAAAGATTGTTTTCCATTCATGCAGTTTCTCCTAGGGAGGGTCAAAAGGTCTCACTGAATCAGCTTCTCTGCAGGAAGGAGGCAGAGATGATGGAATAAGAAATTCCACAAGATGTCCCCATGTCTGAAGAGGAAAAGAAAAAGAGAAAAACCCAACAGGACCTGGCTCAGGTCTCCAGGTTTCAACTCCTTGGTGGTCCAAACCCCCTCCAGCACCTCAGGATGCACAGCAGGACTTGATATTCCTTGCTCCAAGCATCCACGGTTACCATGGAAACCATGGAGTATGGAGGGGCCAAGCCAGAGAAATGGGGAAAGGTGAAAAATAGTCAGTCCTGGAGGGTCATTTTTGGAGATTGATTTTTTGGGAGATCTGTAGTGGAACAGAGCAACCAGGTGCCTCTGATCATCAAGAAGTGGGTGTGAGCTGCTATCAACTCCACCTGTGCCCAGCCAGGGCAGGGCCCCTATGGAGCATGTGCAAGACCATGGGGCCAATAAATAGTGAGGCTCACACCCACCGAGGCAGCTCATTCCAGAGCTAGCTTAGAGAGTGGCTGGTTGCTTCCATAGCAGCAAACCATCTTCGCTAGTTCCACACAGTGGGCAGTAGACTTGGATCGCATCCTACGAGTCTATATCATCGTATCAACGCTTCAATCCCGGACAAGAGACTCCTTTCCGGCTACATCTGGTGGAGAATGCGGGCAACATGCAGAAAAAAGCAGCAGTGTGAGGAACTGGCAACAGGAAAAAATGCCTGGGCTAACACTCTCCTTGAAAGGTATCAAGCTCTGTGGATTGGAAACCCCTGAACAGAGGGAAGCCAAGATAAAGATTCTCTCTTTGGAAGCCCCTGAGCAGAGGGAAGGAAGCCAGGAGGATGGAATCCCATGGTATGGAGTCCCACGGAGGAACCAGAAACCCATGAGGAACCCCTGAGCAAAGTGAAGCCAAGATAAGAATTCTCTCTTTGGAAGCCCCTGAGCAGAGGGAAGGAAGCCAGGAGGATGGAATCCCATGGTATGGAGTCCCACGGAGGAACCAGAAACCCATGAGGAACCCCTGAGCAAAGTGAAAAGCCAAGATAAGAATTCTCTCTTTGGAAGCCCCTGAGCAGAGGGAAGCCAGGAGAAGAGCAGATACAGGAGGGAGAAGAACAAAAAGTGCCTGGGCTGGGAAAGGTAGAGACTTTAACATTTTCCCTGATTTGGTGACATTGAACGGGTGCCTGAGAAAAAATCCTGTATGTGTAACAAATCCCGTAAGTTATATGTCTAAATCTTGTTATATTTTTGTGTAGAAATCCTGTAAAAATCCTGTGTGTCTGCCTCTCGGCGCCCCCTCGATGCTCTTAGCTGAGTGTCCTATGGGGCCTGAAGAAAAACCCTGTAATGTAAATCCCGTAAGTTATAAGTGTATTTTTGTGTATAAGTGTAAAGTGTTTGTAGAGTGTTTGTAGAGTGTTTGTAGAGTGTTTGTAGAGTGTTTGTAGAGTGTTTGTAGAGTGTTTGTAGAGTGTTTGTAGAGTGTTTGTAGAGTGTGTGTTTGTTTGTAGAGTGTGTGTTTGTTTGTAGAGTGTGTGTTTGTAAAGTGTGCCCAGGTGGCCAAGAAGGCCAATGGCATCCTGGCCTGTATCAGAAACAGCGTCACCAGCAGGTCCAAGGAGGTGATTCTGCCCCTGTACTCAGCCCTGGTGAGGCCACACCTCGAGTACTGTGTCCAGTTCTGGGCCCCTCAGTTTAAGAAGGATGTAGAGGTCCTGGAACAGGTCCAAAGGAGGGCAACCAGGCTGGTGAAGGGACTTGAGCACAGGCCCTATGAGGAGAGGCTGAGAGAGCTGGGGCTGTTCAGCCTGAGGAAGAGGAGGCTCAGGGGAGACCTCATTGCTCTCTACAACTACCTGAAAGGAGGATGGAGCCAGGCAGGGGTTGGTCTCTTCTCCCAGGCAACTCTCAATAAGACAAGAGGGCAGGGTCTCAAGTTGTGCCGGGGGAAGTTCAGATTGGCTATTAGAAAGAATTTTTCACGGAAAGGGTGATCAGACATTGGAACGGGCTGCCTGGGGAGGTGGTGGACTCTTCGTCCCTGGAGACATTTAAAAAGCGACTCGATATGGCACTCAGTGCCATAGTCTGGTGACTGTGGCGGTAGCTGATCAAGGGTTGGACTCGATGATCTCTGAGGTCCCTTCCAACCCAGCCTATTCTATGATTCTAAAATGTTTGTTTGTAAAATGTTTGTATCCTGTAATCGTGTTAAGGAGAAAAAAAAAAAAAGGGGGGAAATGTAGAGAGACATTCTCAACCAGCTGCCTTGAATTGCCAGTGAGTGGGTGTGAGTCCACCTGTGCCTGATTAGGACAGGCCCCTATTGGGCATGAGCAAGACCAGGGGGCCAATAAAGGTGGGACAAATACCCACAGAGGCAAGCTCAGCTCACTCTGGTGTGGGGCATGGAGAGGCCAGCAGCTCGTCAAGCCTCTGGAGCAAGAAAGGCTCTTCCCGCTACACTTCTACCCTGGAAGCGCTGTGTGGTGGCTGGAGTCCTGGAAGAGACCAGCAGCTCGTCGAGCTTCAGGAGCAAGAATGGCTCCTCCCGCTACAGAGATCCTGGCCCAAACCTGCTCCCAGCTCAGCCCTGTAGAACCAGGATTAAGAGCACCCAGGAGTCAACTTCAGCTCTGGAGAAATCGACTTCCTCCCTTTGTGCCTCAGTTTCCCCATGAGCAAAGTAAGGAACAGACCCCACCTGCCTCCCTAAAGGTGTTTGGGGAGCAATAAATCAACTGGGACAGGACAAGGCTGTGGATGCTGAGAGCAGGAGCACAATGGGAACCACTTCTCATCCAGGCTGAGGAGGAAAAGGGCTGCAAGGAGCCTGGTTTGTACCTCCTGAAACTCCTGCACCCAGCTCACCCATAAAGGAACTGTGCCCTAAACAGGATTTTCTGTGCTGTGCTGGGTCCAGTTGTGGAGTCCCCAGCATCAGAAGGACACAGAGCTCCTGGAAGGTGTTCAGAGGAGCCACTGAAATGCTCAGAGGGCTGAGCAGCTCCCTGGGAAGCCAGGCTGAGGGATTGGGGTTGTTCAGCCTGGAGAAGAGGAGGCTCCCAGGGGAGCTGAGAGCAACCTTCCAATATCTGAAGGGGCTCCAAGAAAGCTGGGGGAGGGCTTTGGAGACGGGGGGGTAGGGAGAGGAGAAGGGAACTGGGTTAAAAGTTGGAGAGAAAGGGGAGATTGAGGTTGGAGATGGGGAAGGAATTCTGGAATTTGAGGGTGGGGAGAGCCTGGAACAGGTTGAGAGAGTTGGGGGTGTTCAGTCTGGAGGAGAGGAGGAGAAGAGAAGGAGAGGAGGAGAGAGGAGGAGAGAGGAGGAGAGAGGAGGAGAGAGGAGGAGAGAGGAGGAGAGAGGAGGAGAGAGGAGGAGAGAGGAGGAGAGAGGAGGAGAGAAGAGAAGGAGAGGAGGAGAGAAAAGGAGAGGAGGAGAGAAGAGAAGGAGAGGAGGAGAGGACAAGGCTCTAGGCAGCCCTTGGAGCATCTTCCAGTGCTTGAAGGGGCTCCAGGAAAGCTGGGGAGAGACTTGGGACAAGGGCCTGGAGGGATGGGATGAGGGGGAAGGGTTTCCAGCTGCAAGAGGGGAGATGGAGAGGAGATCTTGGGGAGGGAGAAATTGTTTGGGGTGAGGGTGCTGAGCCCCTGTGCCAGGCTGCCCAAGGAAGCTGTGGCTGCCCCATCCCTGGCAGTGTCTCAGCCCAGGTTGGATGGGGCTTGGAGCAACCTGGGCTGTGGGAGGGGTCCCTGCACATCCAGGGGTTGGAATTCAATGATCCTGAAGGTCCCTTCCAACCCGAAAAATTCTCTGTTTCTCCAGGGTGAACACTCCCAGATCCCTCAGATTCTCCTCATAGGACCTGTGCTCCAGACCTTGTGTCCCTTCTCTGGAGTCATCCTCATCCATCACTGAGGAGAAGAGAGCACCCAAGGGTGGAGGTGACCTCAACCAAGAGCAAAAGTGTCTCTGAGAGCAGAGGGAAAGAACTCCAGAGGGTTTGGGTGAGGGAAATGCTGGGACCCCAAATCTCAGCCACTCAGAGACCCAGCAAGGTGGGAATTGCATGAAGATTCCACCAATCTCAGGGGTTGCTCTGGAGCTGTCAGAGCCCAATATTCCCAGGGAACCCTCCCACCTCTTTGTCTTACCTCCCAAACCCTCATGGGATGTCTCCTACAAAGCCAACGTTTAACCCAACGTTTAACCCAACATTTAACCCAACATTTAACCCAACATTTAACCCAACGTTGAACCCAACGTTGAGCCCAACGTTTAACCCAACATTTAACCCAACATTTAACCCAACGTTGAACCCAACGTTGAACCCAACGTTTAACCCAACATTTAACCCAACGTTTAAACCAACATTGAACCCAACATTGAACCCAACGTTGAACCCAACGTTGAACCCAACGTTGAACCCAACGTTTAACCCAACATTTAACCCAACGTTTAACCCAACATTTAACCCAACGTTGAGCCCAACGTTTAAACCAACATTTAACCCAACATTTCAACCAACTTTTCAACCAACATTTAAACCAACATTTGAACCAACATTTAACCCAACGTTTAAACCAACATTTAACCCAACGTTGAACCCAACGTTGAACCCAACGTTGAACCCAACGTTGAACCCAACGTTGAACCCAACATTTAAACCAACATTTAACCCAACATCTAACCCAACATTTAACCCAATTTTTAAACCAACATTTAAACCATAATTTAAACCATAATTTAACCCAACATTTAACCCAACATTTAACCCAATTTTTAAACCAACATTTAACCCAATATTTAAACCATTTAATCCAACATTTCAACCAACATTTCAACCAACGTTGAACCCAACGTTTAACCCAACGTTGAACCCAACGTTTAACCCAACATTTAACCCAACGTTTAACCCAACATTTAACCCAACGTTGAACCCAACATTTAACCCAACGTTTAACCCAACATCTAACCCAACATTTAACCCAACGTTTAAACCATGATTTAACCCAACGTTTAACCCAATTTTTAAACCAACATTTAACCCAATATTTAAACCATTTAACCCAACATTTAATCCAACATTTCAACCAACGTTGAAACCAACTTTTAACCCAACATTTAAACCAACATTTAAACCAAAATTTGAACCAACATTTAACCCAAAGTTTAAACCAACATTTAACCCAACGTTGAACCCAACGTTGAACCCAACGTTGAACCCAACGTTGAACCCAACATTTAACCCAACGTTGAGCCCAACGTTGAGCCCAACGTTTAAACCAACATTTAACCCAACATTTAACCCAACATTTCAACCAACTTTTCAACCAACATTTAAACCAAAATTTGAACCAACATTTAACCCAACGTTTAAACCAACATTTAACCCAACGTTGAACCCAACGTTGAACCCAACGTTGAACCCAACGTTGAACCCAACATTTAACCCAACACTTAACCCAACTTTTAACCCAACGTTTAACCCAACGTTTAACCCAATGTTGAACCCAACATTGAACCCAACGTTGAACCCAACGTTGAACCCAACGTTGAACCCAACGTTGAACCCAACGTTGAACCCAACGTTTAACCCAACATTTAACCCAACGTTTAAACCAACATTTAACCCAACGTTGAGCCCAACATTTAACCCAACATTTAACCCAACATTTCAACCTTTTCAACCAACATTTAAACCAACATTTGAACCAACATATAAACCAAAATTTGAACCAAAATTTAACCCAACGTTGAACCCAACGTTGAACCCAACGTTGAACCCAACGTTGAACCCAACGTTGAACCCAACATTTAACCCAATATTTAAACCAACGTTGAACCCAACGTTGAACCCAACGTTTAACCCAACGTTTAACCCAACATTTAACCCAATGTTTAAACCAACATTTAACCCAACGTTGATCCCAACGTTTAACCCAATGTTGAACCCAACGTTTAACCCAACGTTGAGCCCAACGTTTAAACCAACATTTAACCCAACATTTAACCCAACGTTTAAACCAACTTTTCAACCAACTTTTAAACCAACATTTAAACCAAAATTTGAACCAACATTTAACCCAAAGTTTAAACCAACATTTAACCCAACGTTTAACCCAACGTTTAACCCAACATTTAACCCAACATTGAACCCAACATTGAACCCAACGTTGAACCCAACGTTGAACCCAACGTTAAACCCAACGTTTAACCCAACATTTAACCCAACGTTTAAACCAACATTTAACCCAACGTTGAACCCAATGTTGAACCCAACGTTTAACCCAACGTTTAACCCTACATTTCAACCAACGTTTAACCCTATATTTAAGCCAACATTTAGCTCAACATTTGAACCAACATTTAAACCAAAATTAAACCAACATTTAACCCAACATTTAAACCATTTAAACCAGCATTTAAACCAAAATTTAAACCAAAATTTAAACCAACATTTAACCCAACATTTAACCAAACGTTTAACCCAACATCTAACCCAACATTTAAAGCTCCTGCCCTCAAGCGTGGTTCAGCTCAAGGGCAGGCAAAACATATCCATATCTTTCCAAGTTTTTTCTCCTCTCAACAACTCCAGGCAATCTGTTGGATAAAAAATCCAGCACTTTTTCTTCCTCTGGACCCTGGCCAGATGCTGAGCAAACCCTGGCTGAAGAGCTGTGATGTGTACTACAGCAAAGTGATGTCTTGTGTCCTCCTCAGGGGGGGGATTTTTGATCCTAGCACCTCCTCCTGTGTGCTTGGCAGGGAAATTCTCCCTGCTTGGAGCAGCTCAAAAAGGAAAAAAAACCTCTGGATAGGAACTGAAATGATGGATTAAGCCTGAAAAGCCCTTTCCACAGCAGGGACCTTCCCATGGGCTGCTGATGGGCTGGAGAAACATCTGCTGAAGGAAAGGGATCCTAAGCCAGAGCTGTTGTAATCTGGGGGTTTATATGCTGCAAATACCTCCCTGATAAGTGCTTTTTCCTCCTGATTTCCTCCCTGAAGACTTGAGGGGGGCAAGATGGGCTTTTTGCTGAGGGTTTCTAAGGAGCTGAAAGGTTTTGCATGGAGGAAATGTAAGAAAATAAGAAGAAAGCAGCAGGCAGAGAGACTCCAGCACCTGGATGTAGACACATTCCAATGAGAAAAATTAAGTTTTTTGAAGAGGAAGCTCTTGGAAAGTTAAAAGCACTGAAAAAAAACCCAAACCAAAACAAAACAAAAGGAAAAAAAAAAAAGGAGCTGCTGGAGATGCTGCAAAATCCTCCTGCCTTGTGCACTGAGGTCTATCTGGACTTCAGCAAGGCCTTTGACACCGTCTCCCCCAGGATTCTCCTGAACAAGCTGTCAGCCCATGGATCAGCCAGGAGCACTCTGTGCTGGGTTAGGAACTGGCTGGAGGGCCGGGCCCAGAGAGTGGTGCTGAACGGGGCTGCATCCAAATGGTGGCCGGTCACTAGTGGTGTCCCCCAGGGATCAGTGTTGGGCCCAGTGCTGTTTAATATCTTGAGGGAGGATTTAGATGAGGGGATTGAGTCCATCATCAGCAAATTCACAGATGACACCAAGCCTTGGGGGGAGTGTGGATCAGCTGGAAGGCAGGAGGGCTCTGCAGAGGGACCTGGAGAGACTGGAGAGTTGGGCTGATCCCAATGGGATGAGGTTCAACACGGCCAAGTGCCGGGTCCTGCACTTTGGCCACAACAACCCCATGCAGCGCTACAGGCTGGGGACAGAGTGGCTGGAGAGCAGCCAGGCAGAAAGGGACCTGGGAGTCTGGATTGACAAGAAACTGAACATGAGCCAGCAGTGTGCCCAGGTGGCCAAGAAGGCCAATGGCATCCTGGCCTGGATCAGAAACAGCGTCACCAGCAGGTCCAGGGAGGTGATTCTGCCCCTGTACTCAGCCCTGGTAAGGCCACACCTTGAGTACTGTGTTCAGTTCTGGGCCCCTCAGTTTAAGAAGGATGTAGAGGTCCTGGAACAGGTCCAAAGGAGGGCAATCAAGCTGGTGAAGGGACTTGAACACAGATCCTATGAGGAGAGGCTGAGAGAGCTGGGGCTGTTCAGCCTGAAGAAGAGGAGGCTCAGGGGAGACCTCATTGCTGTCTACAACTACCTGAAAGGAGGCTGTAGCGAGGTGGGAACTGGACTCTTTTCACAGATGACCTTCAACAAGACAAGAGGACACAGTCTTAGGTTGTGCCAGGGGAGGTTTAGGTTAGATATTAGAAAGAATTTCTTCACGGAGAGGGTGATCAGACAATGGAATGGACTGCCCGGGGAGGTGGTAGATTCTCCGTCCCTGGAGACATTTAAAAAAAGACTGGATGTGGCACTCAGTGCCATGGTCTAGCAACTGCTCCGGTGGGTCAAGGGTTGGACTAGATGATCTCTGAGGTCCCTTCCAACCCGGCTAATTCTATGATTCTATGATTCTATGATGCCCCCAGGAGCATCCCCACACCACGTCACCTCCTTCCTCCCCACTTCCTTCCCTGGGGAGTTTCAGGATGGTTCTGTCCTCCTCCAGAATAACCCCTGGATGAGCAATCTCAGCATCCTCAGATCCCTGGGGGACTCCTGAATCTTCAGCAGGAGCTGGGGATAAATCTGAGCAGCCAGCAGCAAGGGGGATTGCTGGAGGGGCAGGTGCAGAGGAACCTTGCCAGGAGGAAGAAGGAACTGAGAGTAAAGCTGAGCAGAAGTCAACAAAACTTCCTCCTCCAGCAGCAGTGAGGTGGGAAGGGGATGGGAAGGAACAGCCAGGAGGAAATACTGAGGGGAGAAGGAAATACCGAGGGGAGAAGAGAGTTGCTGACATTACAGGGGGGGATCTGGGACAAGGAACAAGACCTGGAGCAAACCCCAGCCCAATCTGGCCATCAAGAGGAGGAGCTGGCAGGGAAGAAAGATATTTTAGGAATGAATTCATGTCCCAGCTAAATCTGATTCCATCATTATTTAATACTCATAGGCTGCAGAAAGTCTAGGGAGGGATGACACTTCTTGCCTTCTTGCTGCCAGGGTTTGATTTATTTTATTTTATGATGTCCTTTGGAAGAAGCATCTCCTGCTCCCTCCAGTAGAGCCTGGGATGCTCAGCTGGATCAAAGAATCCCAGGAAGAAAGGGGATTATATACTGGAAGTGGCCAGACTTGCAGCTGCATCCCTGGAAACAAACCTTGTCCCAGGTTTTCTCCAGCCTCAGCCTCTCCCAGGGGATATTTCAAACTCCTGTTTCAAGCCTGAAATTCCCCCGTGTCCCTTCCAGCATCTTAAGCCACCATCTTCTCCATTTCTTTGGAAAATCTGGATTTTCAAAGCCTTGGGGGATAACAAAAGGTTTTGAGATGGGTGATGAGGCTCCCAAGCTCTCTCTCAAGCCCATGCTTGTAATGGACCCCCAGGGAGGCACTGGGACCAAACTGGGAGTCAGGAGACCACAGAGAAGTTTTATTTTTTATTAAACCAAGGTCTCCAGAGACTCCTGGGCTGCTGGAGGATTTGGACCAAACCCAGAAGCTCAGCAAGAATAGGTGAGGAGTGCTGGAGTGAGGCAGGATGAAGGATTTCAGGGTCTGGAATTGCCACCCGTGTCCTGCAGCACAGGAGCAAAGGAAAAAAAAATCTGAGAGGGAAAAGAGAGAAATCAGAGCATGTGGCAAAATAAACCATTGGATAGTTTGGGTTGGAAAAAACCTTTCAGATCATCCAGTCCAACCCTGAACCCAGCACTGCCAAGGTCACCACTGCCCCATGGCCTCAGCACCACAGCTCCAGGGCTTGGAAATCCCTCCAGGAATGATGGGGACTCCACCACCGCCCTGGGCAGCCAGGGAATGACATTGGTTTGGTTTGACATTGCAGCTTTGGTTTGACATTGACAAAAGCTCTGGAGGTGAGAGAGAGAAGGGGTGCTCAGGGGGCAGCAGACACCTCCCACCCTGCAGCCCCCCCTGACCAGCACTGGGTGGGCATCAGGACCCCCAGGGGTGAGGGTGAAACCTGGGGGGGTTGGAATTTTATGACTCCCTTCACATCTGCCTCACCTCTTGGGTCACTTTATACAATCATGGAATTCTTTTGGTTGGGAAAAGAGCTTTTAAGAGCATCAGATCCAACCTTGAACCCACCACTGCCCCATGGCCTCAGCACCACAGCTCCAGGGCTTGGAAATCCCTCCAGGAATGATGGGGACTCCACCACTGCCCTGGGCAGCCTGGGACAGGGTCTGAGAACCCTTTCCTGGGAGAAATTGTTCCCAATATCCAACTTAATATCCAAGGGCAAAGTCCTGCCCCTGGTGAGCTCCCAGAAGCTGGGAGATGGAAAGTTCTGCAGAGAAGGACCTTGGGTGGAACATGAGCCAGGAATGCTCCTCATGGCAAGGAAAAATTATAAATCATAAAATGATGGAATTTTTTTGATTGGAAAAGACCTTGGAGATCATCAGATCCAACCCTGAACCCAGCACTGCCCCATGGCCTCAGCACCACAGCTCCAGGGCTTGGAAATCCCTCCAGGGATGATGGGGACTCCACCACTGCCCTGGGACAGGGAATGAAAACACTTTCCAGGGAGAAACTGTTCCCAATATCCAACTTAAAGCACCCTGGTACAACCTGAGGAAGTTTCCCCTTGTTCTATCACTTGTTCCTTGGGAGAAGAGACCAAGCTTCCCCCCACCTCCCAGCTCCAACCTCCTCTCAGGGAGTTGCAGAGATCCAGAAGTTCTCCCCTCATCCTCCTCTGCTCCAGGCTCAACACCCCCAGGCCCTTCAAGATCTCCAGAGATCCCTCCAACCTCAGCCATCCTCTGATCCCATAATAATCCCTTCAATATCCCTGGGAAGATGCAGAGCAATCTTTATTGTCCCAGGTTATGGGACTCACCTTGTGTGTCACCTTGTGGGACATCACCAGGGACGGGGACTCCAACACTGGACAGCCTGGGCCAGGCTCTGACAACCCTTTCCAGGAAGAAATTGTTCCCAATATCCAACCTAAACCTCTCCTGGGCAACTTGAGGCCATTTCCTTTTGATCTATCACTTGTTCCTTGGGAGCAGAGCCCAAACCCTCCCTGGCTCCAACCTCCTCTCAGGGAGTTGCAGAGATCCAGAAGTTCTCCCCTCCTCCTCCTTTTCTCCAGGCTGAACACCCCCAGCTCCCTCAGCTGCTCCTGCTCAGATTTCTGCTCCAGACCCTTCCCCAGCTCCATTCCCCTTCTCTGGACACACTCCAGCCCCTCAATGTCCTTCTTGTCATGAAGGATCCAAAACTGACCCCACGTGCTGGGTCCTGCACTTTGGCCACAACAACCCCGTGGGGAGCTGCAGGCTGGGGACAGAGTGGCAGAAAGGGAGCTGGGATTGGCAGGAAGCTGAAGAGGAGGCAGCAGTGTGGC
>JALBCY010000035.1:475000-549649 GCA_023079485.1 Archilochus colubris
GAACTCCTTAATGGAAAGGGTTTTATCCCAAAAAGGACCAAGAACTTCTGGAACGGAAAGGGTTTTGTCCCAGAAAATCCCAAGAACTCCTGGAATGGAAAGGGTTTCTCTTTAAAAAAACCCAAGAAATCCTGGAATTGAAAGGGTTTTGTCCCAAAAACCCCATGAAATCCTTCAATGGAAAGGGTTTATTCCCAAAAACCCAAGAACTCCTGGAATGGAAAGGGTTTAGTCCCAAAAAGCCCAAGAACTCCTGGAATAGAAAGGGTTTCTCCCAAAAAATCCCATGGACTCCCTGAAGGAAAGGGCTTCGTCCCAAAAAGGACCAAGAACTCCTGGAATGGAAAGGGTTTCTCCCAAAAAATCCCATGGACTCCTTGAATGGAAGGTTTTCCTCCCAAAAAATCCCAAGAACTCCTTGAATGGAAAGGGTTTCTGTCTGAATATCCCATTAATTCATTGAATGGAATGGGTTTCTTCCCAAAAAATCCTATGGAGTCCTGGAACAGAAGGCTTTCTCTCCAAAAATCCCATTAAATTCTTGGATGGAAAGGGTTTCATTCCAAAAAGGACCAAGAACTCCTGGAATGGAAAGGGTTTCTCTTAAAGAAGAAGAAGGAGAAGGAGAAGGAGAAGGAGAAGGAGAAGGAGAAGGAGAAGGAGAAGGAGAAGGAGAAGGAGAAGGAGAAGGAGAAGGAGAAGGAGAAAGAAAGAAGGAGAAGGAGAAGGAGAAGGAGAAGGAGAAGGAGAAGGAGAAGGAGAAGGAGAAGGAGAAGGAGAAGGAGAAGGAGAAAGAGAAGGAGAAGGAGAAGGAGAAGGAGAAGGAGAAGGAGAAGGAGAAGGAGAAGGAGAAGGAGAAGGAGAAGGAGAAGAGAAGGAGAAGGAGAAGGAGAAGGAGAAGGAGAAGAGAAGGAGAAGGAGAAGGAGAAGAGAAGGAGAAGGAGAAGGAGAAGGAGAAGGAGAAGGAGAAGGAGAAGGAGAAGGAGAAGGAGAAGGAGAAGGAGAAGGAGAAGGAGAAGGAGAAGGAGAAGGAGAAGGAGAAGGAGAAGGAGAAGGAGAAGGAGAAGGAGAAGGAGAAGGAGAAGGAGAAGGAGAAGGAGAAGGAGAAGGAGAAGGAGAAGGAGAAGGAGAAGGAGAAGGAGAAGGAGAAGGAGAAGTTTCTGGGGAGCCCTTGGAGCATCTTCCAGTGCCTGAAGGGGCTCCAGGAAAGCTGGGGAGGGACTTTGGACAAGGGCCTGGAGGGATGGGATGAGGGGGAAGGGTTTCCAGCTGCAAGAGGGGAGATGGAGAGGAGATCTTGGGGAGGGAGAAATTGTTTGGGGTGAGGGTGCTGAGCCCCTGTCCCAGGCTGCCCAAGGAAGCTGTGGCTGCCCCATCCCTGGCAGTGTCTCAGCCCAGGTTGGATGGGGCTTGGAGCAACCTGGGCTGTGGGAGGGGTCCCTGCACATCCAGGGGTTGGAATTCAAGGATCCTGAAGGTTTCTTCCACCCCAAACCACTCTGGGATTCTCTGATCCCTCTGCACCTCAGGGGTTTCTGGGGTCAGGACCAGCTCCATCCACAGTGCTGGGTGGGGGCACCCAGGGATCCCCATCCCTGTCCAGGCTTTGGAGGAATATTCGGATGGATTCAGGGGCTGCTTCCTGAACCTTTTCCTCCCCTTTCCCTGCCCTGAGAGCTCCCAGCAGCTGCAGGAGGACGGAGCCTGAGTTCAGGGCAGGGAAACCAAAGAGAAAACCAGATCCTGACCTCCTGGCTCCTTTTCCTGTCCCTCAGCCCCAGGACTTTCCTTCCTGTCCTGCAAAAAAAGAGGAATCCCATGGGCCCTGAGGCTTTAAAAAGAAAAAAAAAAATCTCCTTTATTCTTGTGCTGCCAAACTATATCCTGAAATTCTTCTCCAGCAGCAGAGGAGGGAAATGGGAGGCAGGGATTGACCTGGAATGTCAATTCCTGGGCCATGGGGACACCCAGGAGAACAAACTGGGAGTCAGCAGGATTCCTACGTCTGCAGAAACAGCCTGGAAAAGGGGCAGAGGGAAACCCTGCCCTGGGGAAAGAGGAAAAATGTGAAAGAAAGGGGAAAAAAAAAGCACAAATTGCCCCCATTCTGCTCTTGCAAAGCTCTCAGCTCACTCCCTTGGGTGTCAGGATTTTGGGAAAGATGTGGGAGATGCTTTCAGACCTGGAAAAATCTTCCAAAATGAAATTTATTTCTTTTTTTCTGAGTAGCAGAGAAGGAGCAGTGTTTCCTGAAGGATGTGTTTGGGTTTGAAACCCTTCCAGCAGGGAATTAATGAAACCCTCGGGGACTCAGTCTGAGCTCTGAGCATTTTGTGTTGGTGCAGGACTGCAGAAGATTGTGCAGAAGATTAGTGTCACAGATGACACCAAGCTGGGGGGAGTGTGGATCAGCTGGAAGGCAGGAGGGCTCTGCAGAGGGACCTGGAGAGACTGGAGAGTTGGGCTGATCCCAATGAGATGAGGTTCAACACGGCCAAGTGCCGGGTCCTGCACTTTTGGTGACAACAACCCTAAAAACTGCCCAGCAGAAAAGGCAAGGCCTTTGACACCGTCTCCCCCAGGATTCTCCTGAAAAAGCTGTCAGCCCATGGATCAGCCAGGAGCACTCTGTGCTGGGTTAGGAACTGGCTGGAGGGCCGGGCCCAGAGAGTGGTGCTGAACGGGGCTGCATCCAAATGGCGGCCGGTCACTAGTGGTGTCCCCCAGGGATCAGTGTTGGGCCCAGTGCTGTTTAATATCTTGAGTGAGGATTTAGATGAGGGGATTGAGTCCATCATCAGCAAATTCCCAGATGACCCCAAGCTGGGGGGGAGTGTGGATCAGCTGGAAGGCAGGAGGGCTCTGCAGAGGGACCTGGAGAGACTGGAGAGTTGGGATGATCCCAATGGGATGAGGTTCAAGACAAGAACCCCATGGGGAGCTGCAGGCTGGGCACAGAGTGGCAGAAAGGGAGCTGGGATTGGCAGGAAGCTGAAGAGGAGGCAGCAGTGTGGCCAGGTGGCCAAGAAGGCCAATGGCATCCTGGGCTGGCTGAGGAAGAGCGTGGCCAGCAGGTCCAGGGAAGGGATTCTGCCCCTGTGCTCAGCTCTGGGGAGGCCACAGCTTGAGTCCTGTGTCCAGTTCTGGGCCCCTCAGCCCCTCAGGAAGGAGCTTGAGGTGCTGGAGCAGGTCCAAAGGAGGCAAGTGGGCTGGGGAAGGGATCCAGCAGAGATGCTGTGAGGAGAGGCTGAGGGAGCTGGGGGTGTTGAGGCTGGAGAAGAGGAGGCTCAGGGGAGAGCTCATCACTCTCTGCAACTCCCTGAAAGGAGGTTGGAGCCAGGGGGGGGTTGGTCTCTTTTCCCAGGCAACTCTCAGCAAGACAAGAGGCCATGGTCTCAAGTTGTGCCAGGGGAGGTTTAGGTTGGAGATTGGAAAGCATTTCTTTCTGGAGAGGGTGATCAGGCATTGGAATGGGCTGCCCAGGGAAGGGGTGGATTCTCCGTGTCTGGAGCTATTTCCAAAGAGCCTGGATGTGGCACTGAGTGCCATGGGCTGGGAACCACGGGGGGAGTGGATCAAGGGTTGGAGCTGAGGATCCCAGAGCTCCTTTCCAACCCAAATGGTTCTGGGATTCTGGGATTCTATGTACCCCACCACTGACCTTGCACTTGGAGATCCTTTCTGTTCCCAGATCCTTTCTGTTCCCAGATCCTCTCTGTTCCCATCACCATAACCAGGGAAGGGATTTGCACCTCGTGGGTTTTCATCCACAGCTCAGGACAGGGGAGTTGTGAGCAGGAGAGTGCTGGGGTGACACCATTTGGGATCCTAGAATCCCAGACTGGTTTGGGTTGGAAGGGACCTTCAGGATCCTTGAATTCCAACCCCTGGATGTGCAGGGACCCCTCCCACAGCCCAGGTTGCTCCAAGCCCCATCCAACCTGGGCTGAGACACTGCCAGGGATGGGGCAGCCACAGCTTCCTTGGGCAGCCTGGGACAGGGGCTCAGCACCCTCAAATTCAAGAATTTCTTCCTCATCTCCAACCTCAATCTCCCCTCATGGCACCCACTGAGTGCCATGGGCTGGGAACCACGAGGGGAGTTGATCAAGGGTTGGACTTGATGATCTGTGAGGTCCCTTCCAACCCAGACAAATCCATGATTCTGTGATTCTATGAAAGGTGGAAAAGGGTCTGGCCAGGAGAGGGGAGGACTCCCCATCCCTGGAGGGATTTAAAGGATTTGGGGCTGGTCCTTAAGGAAATGGGTCAGGAGTTGGTCAGAGGTTGGACTGAGGAGCTTGGAGGTCTCTCCCAACCTAAACATTCTGGGATTATTCTTGCAGCCAGGATTTCAGGAGCTGCTTGTCCCCAAAGAGATCCAGAGGGCACTTCCTGGGCCATTTCCCATTTTTCCATCCTCAGATTCAGGGCTCAGAAGAATCAGCAGAGGAAACATCAGGATGTAAGGAGAAGAGGGGTGGAGTGCCCATCCCTGGAGGGATTTAAAGGATTTGGGGCTGGTCCTTAAGGAAATGGCTCAGGAATGGGTCAGAGGTTGGACTGAGGAGCTTGGAGGCCTCTCCCAACCCAAATATTCTGGGATTCTGGGATTCCATGGTTCTGGGATTCTGTGACATGGGTCAGGGGTGGCCTTGGCAGTGCTGGGTTGAGTCTCATCCCAGATGATCCCAGAGCTCCTCTCCAAGTAGTTCCCTGATTCCCCATCTCTGTTCCAAGGGGAGGGCAGGGAATGCCCTGTGTGTGCCCTGTGCCCGGTGCTGGTACCAGCTCATCTGGGCTGGTTCTGTGGAGGTTCTGCCAGGGATGGGCATCTCCAGAGCCAGCACCAGAGCTTTGTGATGTGGGGACTGGTACCGGGGACACCATTGTGATGGGGGGGCTGCCAGCAGAACCCTTCTCTTAGGAGACAGCAGCTCCTGAAGGTGACCCCAAAACCTCCTCAGGAGGCAGCAGCTCTTCTGGGTCACCCCAGAACCTCCTCAGGAGGCAGCAGCTCCTGGAGGTGACCCCAGAACCTCCTCAGGAGGGAGCAGCTCCTGGAGGTGACCCCAAAACCTCCTCTCAGGGGGCAGCAGCTCCTGGAGGTGACCCCAGAACCTCCTCAGGAGGCAGCAGCTCCTCTGGGTCACCCCAGAACCTCCTCAGGAGGCAGCAGCTCCTGGAGGTGACCCCAGAACCTTCTCGGGAGGCAGCAGTTCCTCTGGATCACCCCAAAATCTCCTCTCAGGAGGGAGCAGCTCCTGGAGGTGACCCCAGAACCTCCTCAGGAGGGAGCAGCTCCTGGAGGTGACCCCAAAACCTCCTCCCAGGGGGCAGCAGGTCCCCTGGGTGACCCTGGATCGAGGTCTCCAGAGCTGCTGAGGGAGGAGGAGGAGGCGGCGCGTTCCGTGCCCAGCACCAGAATTCCCACCCTGCAAAGAGGGCTCCAGGTGAGAGACGGGACAGGAGGGAGGGACAGGATGGGACAGGGAGGGACAGGGATGGACGTGTTGGGACAGGGACGGAGGTGATGGGACAGAGAGGGACGGGGCAGGGACAGAGAGGGACGCGATGGGACCGGGAGGGACAGGGATGGACGTGTAGGGACAGGGACGGAGGTGATGGGACAGGGACGGGACAGGGATGGGACAGAGAGGGACGGGACAGGGACAGACAGGACAGGGACAGACGGGACAAGGACGGACGTGATGGGACGGGGAGGGACAGGGATGGACGTGTTGGGACAGGGACGGGCGTGATGGGACAGGGACGGGACAGGGATGGGACAGAGAGGGACGCGATGGGACAGGGAGGGACAGGGATGGACGTGTTGGGAGAGGGACGGACGTGATGGGACAGAGAGGGACGGGACAGGGACAGACAGGACAGGAACAGACGTGTTGGGACAGGGACGGACGTGATGGAACAGGGACGGGACAGGGATGGGACAGGGTTGGACGTGATGGGACAGTGAAGGGACAGGGATGGACGTGTTGGGACAGGGACGGAGGTGTTGGGACGGGGACGGGACAGGGATGGACGTGTTGGGACAAGGACGGACGTGATGGGACAGGGACAGAAGTGTTGGGACAGGGATGGACGTGTTGGAACAGGGACGGGACAGGGATGGGACAGAGGGACGTGATGGGACAGGGACGGGACAAGGACGGACGTGCTGGGACAGAGGGACGTGATGGGACAGGGACGGGACAAGGATGGACGTGATGGGACAGAGAGGGACGGGACAGGGACAGACGGGGCAGGGACAGACGGGACAGGGAGGGACGTGATGGGACAGGGAGGGACGGGGCTGGCCCGGGAGGGGAACAGCCCCATCTCCCATGGATCCCAAAGAGGGGCGGAGAGCTGGCCCGGGGATGCAGGGACACGGGGGGTGCAGGGACACGGTGGGCGTAGAGACACGGGGGTACAGGGACACGGGGTACAGAGACACACGGGGGATGCAGGGACACGGAGAGGATGCAGGGACAAGGGGGGGGATGCAGGGACACGGGGGGGTGTAGACACAAGGGGGGTGCAGGGACACACGGAGGGATGCAGGGACACGGGATGCAGTGACACGAGGGGTGAAAGGACACGGGAGGTGCCGGGACACGGGGGGTGCAGCAATACGGAGGATACAGGGATACATGGGGTGGAGGTACGGGGGGGTACAGGGACACGGGGGGTGCAGGGACACGGAAGGTACAGGGACACGAGGAGTGCAGGGACACGGGGAGTACAGCAACACGGGGGATGCAGGGACACGGGGGGTGCAGGAACACGGGGGGTGAAGGGACACGGAGGGTACAGAGGTAGATGGGGTGCAGGGACACGGAGGGTACAGAGGTAGATGGGGTGCAGGGACACGGGGAATACAGCGACACGGGGGATGCAGCGAGACGGGGGGTACAGGAACACGGGGGGTACACGGATACATGGGGTGCAGGCACACAAGGAGTGCAGGGACACGGGGGATGCAGGGACACGGGGGGTACAGGGACACGGGGGGTACAGGGACACGGGGGGTGCAGAAACACGGGGGGTGAAGGGACACGGGGGGTGCACGGACACGGGGGACGCAAAGAGACGAGGGGTGAAGGGACAGGGGGATGCAGAGACACGGGGGGTGTACGGACACGGGGGGTACAGGGACACGGGGGATACAGATACATGGGGTCCAGGGACACAGGGGAAGCAGGGACACGAGGTGTGCAGGGACACGGGGGATGCACGGACACGGGGGATGCAGGGACACGGGGGTACAGATACAAGGGGTGCAGGGACACGGGGGGTGCAGAAACACGGGGGTGAAGGGACACGGGGGATACAGATACATGGGGTCCAGGGACACAGGGGAAGCAGGGACACGAGGTGTGCAGGGACACGGGGGATGCACGGACACGGGGGACGCAAAGAGATGAGGGGTGAAGGGACAGGGGGATGCAGAGACACGGGGGTGTAGGGACACGGGGGGTGAAGGGACACGAGGGATACAGATACACGGGGTCCAGGGACATGGGGGATGCAGCGACACGGGGGATGCACGGACACGGGGGATGCAGGGACACGGGGGTACAGATACAAGGGGTGCAGGGACACGGGGGGTGAAGGGACCACAGGGTGCAGGGACACGGGGGGTGAAGGGACACGGGGGATGCACGGACACGGGGGATGCAAAGACACGAGGGGTACAGGGACACGGGGGGTGTAGGGACACGGGGGATGCACGGACTGAGGTGTGCAGGGACACGGTGTGCAGGGCACAGGAGATGCAGCGACACGGGGGATGCAGGGACACGGGGGGTGCACGGACACGGGGGTACAGATACAAGGGGTGCAGGGACTTGGGAGGTGCAGGGATAGGGGGGGTCCAGGGACACGGGGGTGCAGGGACACGAGGGGTACAGATACAAGGGGTACAGGGACAGGGGGGGTGCAGGGACACAGCACCGGGGGGTGCAGGGCCACGGGGGGAGCAGGGCCACGGGGGGTGCAGTCCCCTGAACCCCCCCAACCTCTCTCCTCTCCTCCTGCAGCCGGAGCGAGCGCCGAGGTGCCCGGCAGAGCCCCGAGCAGGATGCGGGGGGAGGCAGCAGAATTCCGGAGCATCCGTGGGGAGCGGGGCAGAAGCGTGAGAGAGGAGAGATGGAGAACAGCCCCGCACAGCCCCGCACCTCCATCCCGACCTCAGACACTGGGATTTGGGCTCAGAGCCCCTGGCACGGCATTCCTGGGATGGGAGACGGAAGAGGGAAGATTCCCGGGAGGAGAAGCGGAGCAGCCCCGGTTCAGACCTGCGAGACGTGCCCGCAGCTGCCTGGACCTCAGGGTCCTGTGGAGGCAGCACCGGCGATCTCAGAAGCGCTGGAGGTCCCAGCCCTCCCCCCGAGATGCTTCCTACAGGGACAGCCCCGAGGATGACTCCGAAGCCTTCAGCCTCACCGGTGACTCCAGCGCCTTTCTGGCATCTCTGGAGCTGGACCTGCCCTCTCCATCCCCCCAGGCACAAAGCCCCCAACGCTGGGAAGAGCCAGAGCCAAGCCCGACCCCCTCGCAGCCCCCCAGATCTCCTCCTGCTCCCCAACTCCTCACCCCCCCTCCTCGCCCCCTCCCCATCCCTCCCCCGCAGCCCTCCGGCTTCAGGAAGCTGCTCAGGTTTTTCCAAGGATGCTGCTGCAAGGCTGGAGCACAGGATTAGCCCAAACCCCCCCTGCCAGCACCGGGAAGGGGCCCAGAGGTGGCCACCGGCCCTGAGCCTGCCCAGGGTCCCGAGGGAGCAGTGAGGGGAGGAAGGTGAGGGGTGGGTGCACGAAGGGTGCCCCGGGCTCCCCGACTCCCAGGACATCGTGCTGCCAGCCCTGGAGCTTTCCCAGCCCAATAAAACCCCAACTATTCCCTTTTCCACCGAGTGCTTCTCTCTGCCTGGTGCTTCCTGGGAGAAAGGTGGATGTGAGGTACAGCCCATGGCAGCAGAATTCCAGCAGAACGGAATGGGGTGGGTGGAAAAGGGCCCTGGAGCTCCCACGGGCAGGGACACCTCCCCCTGGAGCAGGTTGGAGCAGAATCCCTGAATCCTGTGGGTGGGAAAGGAGCTCTGGGATCCCCAAATCCAAGCCTTGATCCACTCCCCCCGTGGTTCCCAGCCCATGGCACTCAGTGCCACATCCAGGCTCTGCTCCAAACCCTCCAGACACGGAGAATCCCCCCCCCCTCCCTGGGCAGCCCATCCCAAGGCCTCAGCACCCTCTCTGCAAAGAATTCCTTCCTAAGATCCAACCTAAACCTGAATCCAGCTCTGCCAGGGGAGCTTGAGGTTGGATCTTAGGAAGAAATCCTGAATCCCATGGGCTCTTGTCTGACTGAGAGCTGCCTGGGAGCAGAGCCCGACCCCCCCCTGGCTCCAACCTCCTTTCAGGGAGTTGTAGAGAGAAAAGGATGAGGGAAAAAGGGGTTAAAATTTGATGAGGGGAGATTGAGGTTGGAGATGGGGAAGAAATTCTTGAATTTGAGGGTGCTGAGCCCCTGTCCCAGGCTGCCCAAGGAAGCTGTGGCTGCCCCATCCCTGGCAGTGTCTCAGCCCAGGTTGGATGGGGCTTGGAGCAACCTGGGCTGTGGGAGGGGTCCCTGCACATCCAGGGGTTGGAATTCAATTATCCTGAAGGTCCTTTCCCACCCAAACCAGTCTGGGATTCTAGGATCCCAAATGGTGTCACCCCAGCACTCTCCTGCTCACAACTCCCCTGTCCTGAGCTGTGGATGAAAACCCACGGGGTACAAATCCCTTCCCTGGTTATGGTGATGGGAACAGAGAGGATCTGGGATCAGAGAGGATCTGGGAACAGGATCTGGGAACAGAGAGGATCTGGGAACAGAGAGGATCTGGGAACAGAGAGGATCTGGGAACAGAAAGGATCTGGGATCAGAAAGGATCTGGGAACAGAGAGGATCTGGGAACAGAAAGGATCTGGGAACAGGATCTGGGAACAGAGAGGATCTGGGAACAGACAGGATCTGGGAACAGACAGGATCTCCCAGTGCAAGGTCTGTGGTGGGGTACATAGAATCCCAGAATCCCAGAACCATTTGGGTTGGAAGGGACCTCAGAGATCCTCAAGTCCAACCCTTGATCCACTCCCCCCATGGTTCCCAGCCCATGGCACTCAGTGCCACATCCAGGCTCTTTGGAAATAGCTCCAGACACAGAGAATCCACCCCTTCCCTGGGCAGCCCATTCCAATGCCTGATCACCCTCTCCAGAAAGAAATTCTTTCCAGTCTCCAACCTAAACCTCCCCTGGCACAACTTGAGACCATGGCCTCTTGTCTTGCTGAGAGTTGCCTGGGAAAAGAGACCAACCCCCCCCTGGCTCCAACCTCCTTTCAGGGAGTTGCAGAGAGTGAGGAGGTCTCCCCTGAGCCTCCTCTTCTCCAGCCTCAACACCCCCAACTCTCTCAACCTGTTCCAGGCTCTCCCCACCCTCAAATTCAAGAATTTCTTCCCCATCTCCTCTCCATCTCCCCTCTTGCAGCTGGAAACCCTTCCCCCTCATCCCATCCCTCCAGGCCCTTGTCCAAAGTCCCTCCCCAGCTTTCCTGGAGCCCCTTCAGGCACTGGAAGATGCTCCAAGGGCTCCCCACAACCTTCTCTTCTCTTCTCTTCTCTTCTCTTCTCTTCTCTTCTCTTCTCTTCTCTTCTCTTCTCTTCTCTTCTCTTCTCTTCTCTTCTCTTCTCTTCTCTTCTCTTCTCTTCTCTTCTTCCTTCTCCTTCTCCTTCTCCTTCTCCTTCTCCTTCTCCTTCTCCTTCTCCTTCTCCTTCTCCTTCTCCTTCTCCTTCTCCTCTCCTCTCCTCTCCTCTCCTCTCCTCTCCTCTCCTCTCCTCTCCTCTTCTTCTTCTTCTTTCTCCTTCTCTCCTCCAGACTGAACACCCCCAACTCTCTCAACCTCTTCCAGGCTCTCCCCACCCTCAAATTCCAGAATTTCTTCCCCATCTCCAACCTCAATCTCCCCTTTCTCTCCAACTTTTAACCCATTTCCCTTCTCTCACAGAATCCCAGAACCATTTGGGTTGGAAGGGACCTCAGAGCTCATCAAGTCCAACCCTTGATCCACTCCCCCCGTGGTTCCCAGCCCATGGCACTCAGTGCCACCTCCAGGCTCTGCTCCAAAGCCTCCAGGGTTTGTTCTGGGATCCTTTCCGGGCTCCTGAATCAGAAGAGAGAAGATTAATTGGAGATTTTAACCTCCTGTCCCCTCCACGTGTCCCCAGCACCCCTGGGGAGGGGACATGATGTGACCCCCCCCACCCCCCCATGCTCCCTGTCACCTCCCAAGTGTCCTGGGGTTGGGGACATTGTCCCCACGTGTCACCAGCATGGGGTCCACCAAACCCCCCCCAAGGCCAAGGTCCCTGGTGCCAGGGGGACAGTGACAAGGACTGGGGGTGGTGGCATCACTCAGGTGACAGTGACACAGCTTGGGGTGACAGTGGCAGGGCCTGGGGGTTGGTGACACAGCTTGGGGTGACAGTGGCACGGGTTGGGGGGGGTGACACGGCTGATGGGGATGGTGACACAGCCCTGAGTGGTGCAGGGGACACCAGGACCCTCCCGTGTCCCTGGCTCCATCCCTGTCACCCCCCTGCCACCAAAGGGGGATTCCCACCGGCCAGGTGTCCCCAAGGTGGGGACAACCCCCTCCTCACCCTCACTGCCACCAAAAGGGACACCAAAAGGCAGAGGAATGTCACCGGGGTCACTCCCTGCCCGGGGCTGTCCCCAAGGGGGGGGACACGGGGACATAGAAAAGCTGAGAGGGTCCAAAAAGGAGACCCCAGGCCACCATCAGGGTGTCACTTGTCCCCAGGGAAGGGACAGGGACTGGGGGGGTGCTGGGACGACCCCGGGGTGCTGGGACGACCCCGTGTCCCCTCCTTGCCCCCAAACTCTCCTCCCCAGCCTCCCCCCCATGTCCCCTCCTCGCTGTTGCTCCTGGGACATGGCCCTGTCCCTCTGTCCCCTGTCCCTCTGTCCCTCTGTCCCCATGTCCCCTCTCCCCCTGTCCCTCTGTCCCCTGTCCCTCTGTCCCTCTGTCCCCATGTCCCCTCTCCCCCTGTCCCTCTGTCCCCCTGTCTCCTTTCCCCTGTCCCCACGTCCCTGCCTCCTGCCCCCTGTCCCCTGTCCCCCTGTCCCCCTGTCCGTCTGTCCCCATGTCTCCTGTCCCCCTGTCCCTGTCCCTCTGTCCCACTGTCCCTCTGTCCCCTCTCCCCATCTCCTGTCCCTCTGTCCCCATGTCCCCAGTCCCCTGTCCCCCTGTCCCCTCTCCCCCTGTCCCCATGTCCCCTGTCCCCCTGTCTTCTGTCCCCCTGTCTCCTGTCCCCCGTCCCCTTGTCCCCATGTCCCCTGTCCCCCATCCCCCTGTCCCTCTATCCTCCTGTCTCCTGTCCCCATGTCCCCTCTCCCCTTGTCCCCTGTCCCTATGTCCCCCTGTCCCTTTCCCCTGTCTCCTGTCCCCTGTCCCCATGTTCCCTGTCCCTCTGTCCCCTCTCCCCCTGTCCCCTCTCCCCGTCTCCTGTCCCTCTGTCCCTATGTCCCCAGTCCCCTGTCCCCTGTCCCCTCTCCCTCTGTCCCCATGTCCCCTCTCCCCCTGTCCCCTGTCCCTATGTCCTCCTGTCCCCTGTCCCCCTGTCCTCCATCCCCCATCCCCTGTCCCTCTGTCCCCTGTCCCATGTCCCCTTGTCTCCTGTCCCCTGTCTCCTGCTGGGGGTAAAACGAGCTTGGGGACAGCAGGACAGGGAGGGGTCACCCAAGGTTTGAACTCCACTCATTAAAATAATTACTTTTAAAACTCCCCCCCCCAGGTGCTGAGGCCTCCCCACCCCTCAGCCCCGGGACCCCTCCCCACAGCCCCCCCTTCCCTTCTCCCCCTCCTCACCATTCCCCTCCCGCTCCCACCATTCCCTGACCCTTCCAACACTTCCCTCGCTCTCTCTCCTCCTCATCCCCTCCTTCCCTTTCCCCAAAATCCCCCAAATTCGCCCCAAACCCCCCCAGGCCCTGTCAGGCCCCGCCGCGGTGCATGACGGGATTTGTAGTTCCTCCAGCGCCGCCGCGTCACCGCCACCCGCTGAGGGACCGTCTGCCATATCCCATCCCCGCAAAACAACGTAAAATCCAACGGGAATGGGCGGGCGGGATGGGCCGAGGAGGCGTAAACAGAGGCTTCAGGGAGTTGTTCCGGAAACGTCCCGCGTCTCCGGTAACCGGGAGCGTCCTCCGTGATTCTGCGTCCCGCCGCGTGTTTGGGAAGTGTCAGACGCTCCCTGGCTCTGACAGCTCCTTGCCTCACAGCGGCTCCCCCCTCCAGCTTTTTGTCCCGCCCCCTCCTCCGCTTCTGATTGGTCGGCGTGGAGCCGCCTCCCTCAGCGATTGGTCAGGGGAGCCGCTGCCTGCTCGCTGATTGGTGGATGGCGGCGGAAGGAGGTGGCGGGAGGGGGGGGGCAAGGGTGAAGGGGATGGGGGGGGGGGGGGAAGATGGCGGCGGTGTTGGAGGTGGAGGTGGGAGCCCCCGCAGAGAGAGATGTGGAGGAGGTAGCGGGGCCGGGGGGGCTGAGGGGCTGGGGGATCCGGGAAGGGGCGGGGAAGGGGGAGGAGGAGCCGGGGGGCTCGGGGGGAACGTTCAGGGGGTGCTAAAGGGGGGTCTGGGGGAGGTGGAATGGGGAGAGGTTGGGGGTCCCTGAGGTGATGGGGGGACTCTGGGGGTCTTGGAGGATAGGGGAAGGGGGTTTGGGGGTCCCTGAGGTGATGGGGGGGACTCTGGGGGTGTTTGAGGATAGGGGAAGGGGGTCTGGGGGTCCCTTAGGTGAGGGGGGAGGTTTGGGAAAACTTGGGTTAGAGGAAGGGGGTTTGGGGGTCTCTGAGGTGAGGGGGTGATATTGGGGGTCTTTGAGGACAGGGGAAGGGGCTTTGGGGGTCCCTTAAGTGAGGGGGGGCTCTGGGGGTCTTTGAGGATAGGGGAAGTGACTTTGGGGTCCCTGAGGTGAGGGGGGGGCTCTGGGGAATCCTGGGGTAGGGGAAGGGGGTTTGGGGGTCCCTGAGGTGAGGGGGGGGCTCTGGGGAATCCTGGGGTAGGGGAAGGGGCTTTGGGGGTCTCTGAGGTGAGGGGGGGACATTGGGGGTGTTTGAGGACAGGGGAAGGGGGCTTGGGGGTCCCTTAAGTGAGGGGGGGGCTCTGGGGAGTCCTGGGGTAGGAGAAGGGGGTTTGGGGGTCCCTGAGGTGATGGGGGGGCTCTGGGGAATCCTGGGGTAGGGGAAGGGGCTTTGGGGGTCCCTGAGGTGAGGGGGGGACATTGGGGGTGTTTGAGGACAGGGGAAGGGGGCTTGGGGGTCCCTGAGGTGAGGGGGAGCCCTGGGGTAGGAGAAAGGACTCTGGGGGTCCCTGAGGTGATGGGGGGTCTCTGGGGGTCTTTGAGGACAGGGGAAGGGGCTTTGGGGGTTCCTGAGGTGAGGGGGCTCTGGGGGTCTTTGAGGATAGGGGAAGGGGGTTTGGGGGTCCTTGAGGTGAGGGGGACATTGGGGGTCTTTGAGGACAGGGAAGGGGGTCTGGGGGTCCCTGAGGTGAGGGCTCTGGGGGTCTTTGGGGACAGGGGAAGGGGGTTTGGGGGTCCCTGAGGTGATGGGGGGCTCTGGGGGTCTTTGAGGATAGGGGAAGGGGTTTTGGGGGTCCCTGAGGTGATGGGGGGCTCTGGGGGTCCTTGGGGCCAGAGGAAGGGGGTTTGGGGTCCCTGAGGTGATGGGGGGCTCTGGGGGTCTTTGGGGACAGGGGAAGGGGGTTTGGGGGTCCCTGAGGTGATGGGGGGAGGTTTGGGGAATCCTGGGGTAGGGGAAGGGACTTTGGGGGTCCCTGAGGTGAGGGGGGGCCTCTGGGGGTCTTTGAGGATAGGGGAAGGGGGTTTGGGGGTCCCTGAGGTGATGGGGGGATCTGGGGGTCTTTGAGGACAGGGGAAGGGGGTTTGGGGGTCCCTGAGATGAGGGGGGGGCTCTGGGGAACTCTGGGGTAGGGGAAGGGACTTTGGGGGTCCCTGAGGTGAGGGGGGGCCTCTGGGGGTCCTTGAGGACAGGGGAAGGGGGTTTGGGGGTCCCTGAGATTAGGGGGAGCCCTGGGGTAGGAAAAAGGACTTTGGGGGTCTCTGAGGTGAGGGGGGGGCTCTGGGGAGTCCTGGGGTAGGAGAAGGGGGTTTGGGGGTCTGAGGTGAGGAGGGGACATTGGGGGTCTTTGAGGACAGGGGAAGGGGGCTTGGGGGTCCCTGAGGTGAGGGGGGGACATTGGGGGTCCTTGGGGACAGGGGAAGAGGGTTTGGGGGTCCCTGAGGTGAGGGGGAGCCCTGGGGTAGGAGAAGGCTCTGAGGTCCCTGAGGTGAAGGGGTTGGGGAACCTTGGAGTAGGGAAGGGACTTTGGGGGTTCTTGAGGTGAGGGGTTCAGGGGAACCCTGGGGTAGGGGAAGGGGCTTTGGGGGTCCCTGAGGTGGAGGGGGGACACTGGGGTCCTGGGACAGGGGAAGGGGGTTTGGGGGTCCCTGAGGTGAGGGGGGGACACTGGGGGTCCCTGGGGCCAGGAGGTTGTGGGGTGCCCTGAGGCAGAGGGGTTGTGGGGAGAACCCTGGGACAGGGGGAGGAAAATTGGGGGTCCCTGGGGTAGGGGTGGGGGATGTTGGGGGTCCCTGGAACAGGGGTAGGGATATTGGGGGTCCCTGGGGGAGTGATGTTGGGGTTCCCTGGGACGGGGGGGATCTGAGGGTCCCTGGAACAGGGGAAGAGATATTGGGGGTCTCTGGGGCAGGGTGGGGGATGTTGGGGGTCCCTGGAACAGGGGGAGAGATATTGGGGGTCTCTGGGGCAGGAGGGGGGATGTTGGGGGTCCCAGGGGGAGGGGGGGATTTTTGGGGTCCCTGGGGCAGTGATGTTGGGGTTCCCTGGGACAAGGTGGATCTGGGGGTCCCTGGAACAGGGGGAAAGATATTGGGGGTCCCTGGGGCAGTAGGGGGGATGTTGGGGGTCCCTGGGGGAGTGATGTTGGGGTTCCCTGGGACAGGAGGGGATCTGGGAGTCCCAGGGGCAGGGTGGGGGATGTTGGGGGTCCCTGGGGCAGTCATGTTGGGGTTCCCTGGGACAGGGGGGGATCTGGGGGTCCCTGGAACAGGGGGAGAGATACTGGGGGTCTCTGGAGCAGGGTGGGGGATGTTGGGGGTCCCTGGAACAGGGGGAGAGATATTGGGGGTCCCCTAGGGGGGCAGGGTGGGGGATATTGGGGTTCCCTGGGGCAGTGATGTTGGGGTTCCCTGGGACAAGGTGGATCTGGGGGTCCCTGGGACAGGGTGAGGGATATTGGGGGTCCCTGGGACAGGGGTGGGGGATGTTGGGGATCCCTGGGGCAGTGATGTTGGGGTTCCCTGGGACAGGGGGGGATCTGAGGGTCCCTGGAACAGGGGGAAAGATATTGGGGGTCCCAGGGGCAGGGTGGGGGATATTGGGGGTCCCTGGGGCAGTGATTTTGGGGTTCTCTGGGACAGGGGGAGGGAAATTGGGGGTCCCTGGGGCAGGGTGGGGTCTGGAGAGTCTGTGGGGCAAGACGGGGGGGACATTGGGGGTCTCCAGGTTTAGGGGTTTGGGGGCTTTTCCCTGGGGGGGCTTTGGGGTCCCCTTGGGGTTCAGGGGGGTCTGGAGGAGACTGTGAGGAGACTGAGGGGGGGGGGAAAGGTGGAAACGCCCCCCCAGGAGGAGGGAATTTGGATGGGGACATCCCAAATAACCCCCACACCCCCCTGGCAGCCACTGGGGATTTTTAGGGATTTTCCTGAAAAAAAAATGGGCATTTTTCTTCAGAATTCCTTCAAAACACCAAAATCCTGTGATTTGGGAAAGGGTTTGGAGGAGGGGGGGGGAGAGGAGGATCCAGGATTCCACCCCAAATCCCCTCACCTATCCCCTCGTGGATTCACCCTGGAGTTGCTGTTGGGTTTATTTTAAGTGGATTTGGTTTATTTTAAGTTGATTTGGTTTATTTTAAGTGGATTTGGTCTATTTTAAGTGGATTTGGTTTATTTTAAGCTCTTCACCCAGGGATTTAGAGGTGTTTTGGGGGTTTTGGGGTTTTTTAATTCTCTTTTTGAACGGGAGTTTGAGGAATTCTGGAACCAGGAGGCTTCCTGCCAACCTTTCCCTGCTGGGATTTCAAGTGATTTAGAAGGACACAGCCACACTGCTTGGAAAAAAAAGGGAAAAAAAGGAAAAACCTGAACTTTCTGAGCCTCCAAAATGAAATTTCTGGGTTTGAGCCCCCGGAGAGGAGGAGGAAGAGCCCCAAAATGGGACAGAAAGCCCCAGATCCTTTGGGGAGGGTTTGGAGGTTTAATTTGGTGCCTCCAGGTGGGCCAAAAGCTGATCCCCCAGGATTCTCCTGAACAAGCTGTCAGGCCATGGCTCAGCCAGGAGCACTCTGTGCTGGGTTAGTGTCAGGGTTTAACACTGCCCAGCAATTAAACCAATTAATAGATGCTCTTTATTAATCCCCTCCCTGATAAAGGAAGGAGAGGGAATAAGGGAGAGAGGCTGATGGGTTGGGAACTGAACTACACAGCTTGAATGGAACAGGAATGAGAAATAGGAAAAATGACTCAATCTATACAAATAGACAGGAAAATGGATCCCAGGTTCCTCCCCCCTTGCCCCCAATAACTCTCACATCCCCACCCAGGCTGCAGGGCAAACCCTGGGAAAATCCAGGCTGGAATCCTGGAGTCAGCAGCAGTTGGGAGCTGGAGGCAGGAACACACAGATTCAGGCTGGGATGGATCAGGAGCAGAGGCAGAGGAATGGATGGGATCCTCCCAGGGTGCTGGGTGAAGTCATCTTCATTGGTGACTTGGATGAGGGGATTGAGTCCATCATCAGCAAGTTTGCTGATGACCCCAAGCTGGGGGGGAGTGTGGATCAGCTGGAAGGCAGGAGGGCTCTGCAGAGGGACCTGGACAGACTGGAGAGTTGGGCTGATCCCAATGGGATGAGGTTCAAGACAAGAACCCCATGGGGAGCTGCAGGCTGGGCACAGAGTGGCAGAAAGGGAGCTGGGATTGGCAGGAAGCTGAAGAGGAGGCAGCAGTGTGGCCAGGTGGCCAAGAAGGCCAATGGCATCCTGGGCTGGCTGAGGAAGAGCGTGGCCAGCAGGTCCAGGGAAGGGATTCTGCCCCTGTGCTCAGCTCTGGGGAGGCCACAGCTTGAGTCCTGTGTCCAGTTCTGGGCCCCTCAGCCCCTCAGGAAGGAGCTTGAGGTGCTGGAGCAGGTCCAAAGGAGGCAAGTGGGCTGGGGAAGGGATCCAGCAGAGATGGTGTGAGGAGAGGCTGAGGGAGCTGGGGGTGTTGAGGCTGGAGAAGAGGAGGCTCAGGGGAGACCTCATCACTCTCTGCAACTCCCTGAAAGGAGGCTGGAGCCAGGGGGGGGTTGGTCTCTTTTCCCAGGCAACTCTCAGCAAGACAAGAGGCCATGGTCTCAAGTTGTGCCAGGGGAGGTTTAGGTTGGAGATTGGAAAGCATTTCTTTCTGGAGAGGGTGATCAGGCATTGGAATGGGCTGCCCAGGGAAGGGGTGGATTCTCCGTGTCTGGAGCTATTTCCAAAGAGCCTGGATGTGGCACGGAGTGCCATGGGCTGGGAACCACGGGGGGAGTGGATCAAGGGTTGGACTTGATGATCTCTGAGGTCCCTTCCAACCCAGACAATTCTAGGATTCTATGATTTAAAGGATTTGGAGCTGGTCCTTAAGGCCATGGCTCAGGGGTTGGTCAGAGGTTGGACTGAGGAGCTTGGAGGCCTCTCCCAACCTAAACCTATGATTATGGAGACATTGGGGTCAGGCAGAACCTTTCTGCTCCTCCCTGGGGGGTATCTGAGCAGAATTCTTCAGCTTTTCACCCAAAACCATGCCAGGGAATGCTCAGGAGCTTCTCCCTCCCTGGGGGCTCAGTTTGTGCCTTGCTGGGAGGTGAAGGAAGAAAATCTGAGGATGAGGAAGGTGCCCACCAAGCCCCAGGTCCCCTCTGTGCCTTCCAGATCTTTAGGTTTCATTTTTTTGGGGCCAAAAGTCCGGGGTTTGGGACCTGTGGGTTGGTTTGGAGCTGGGAATAAAAAATCACCAGTGATTTCTGGGGTTTTCCCCAACTTTCTCCTCATCCCCTGCCTGGATCAAGAGATGGGGTGAAAAAAAAGGGGTCAGGGGGGTTTGGTTCTCCTGCCTGAAGCTCCTTTTGTCTCCTTCCTGCAAGAAATGGGGGATTTGGGGCTTTCAGCTTCAAATTAATGAGGTTTTTTTTGCATTCTCTAAGAAATGAGGAGTGATTTTTTCCCCACCCCTTGGTGGGGGTGAGAGATTTGGGGTGGTTTTGGGGGGATTTCATCCCCTGGATTAGACTTTGGTGGTGGAGATCCCATTCTTCTGAGTTCTGGAGGAGACAGAAGGTAGAGAACTGCAGATTCCTGGGGTTTATTGGTTTTGGTTTGGGTTTTTTATTTAAAAATAATAATTTTGAGAGGTGTGGAGCAGTTCCTGTGGTGGCAGCAGCAGCTTCAGGTCCCTGAGTCCTCCTGGGGCTTGTGGATTAGGATAAAGGTGGATAAAGGGATTGGAGAGGGATGAAAGGGGGCAGGAAAACCACCCAAAACCTGGGATAAAAAGGAGGAGACCCCCCCGAGCTGGGAGGAGTGGGAACACTCCCCAGGTGCCTCCTGGAACGGGGATTTCCCATCACTCCTCAGGTTTAGACCCAAACCCAGTTTGATTTGGGGTCTCCCTTGAGTTTTCCTTTCTCTGGGTCCCTCTCTGGATATTTCTCTGGTTCCTTCTCTGGATCTTTTCATCCTCCTCTGGATCCTCCTCTGGATCTTCCTCTGAGTCCTTCTCTGGATCTTTGGATCCCTCTCTGTGTCCTCCTCTGGATCCTTTCTCTGGATCCTTTCTCTTCATCTTTCTCTGGGTCCTTTCTCTGGATCCTCCCCTGGATCCTCCTCTGGATCTTTGGATCCTCCCCTGGGTCCTCCCCTGGATCCTCCTCTGGGTCCTTCTCTGGATCTTTGGATCCTTCTCTGGATCCTCCTCTGGATCTTTCCCTGAGTCCTTTCCCTGGGTCCTTTCCCTGGATCCCTCTCTGGATCTTTGGATCTTTCTCTGGATCCTTCTCTGGATCTCTGGGTCCTTCTCTGGATCCTTCTCTGGATCTCTGGATCCTCCTCTGGGTCCTTTCTCTGGGTCCTTTCTCTGGGTCCCTCTCTGGGTCCCTCTCTGGGTCCCTCTCTGGGTCCCTCTCTGGGTCCTTTCTCTGGGTCCTTTCTCTGGATCCTTTCTCTGGATCTTTCTCTGGGTCCCTCTCTGCATCCTCCCCTGGATCCTTCTCTGTATCCTTGGATCCTCCTCTGGATCCTCCTCTGGATCTTTCCCTGGATCTTTCCCTGGGTCCTTTCTCTGGATCTTCCTCTGGATCCTCCTCTGGGTCCTTCTCTGGATCTTTGGATCCGTCTCTGTGTCCTCCTTTCGATCTTCCTCTGGATCCTTCCTCTGGATCCTTTCTCTGGATCGTTTCTCTTCATCTTTCTCTGGATCCTTTCTCTGGATCCTCCCCTGGACCCTTCTCTGGACCCTTCTCTGGACCCTTCTCTGGATCCTTCCTCTGGGTCCTTCTCTGGATCTTTGGATCCTTCTCTGGATCCTTCTCTGGATCCTTCTCTGGATCTCTGGGTCCTTTCTCTGGGTCCTTTCTCTGGATCCTCCCCTGGGACCTCCTTTGGATCTTTGGATCTTTCTCTGGGTCCCTCTCTGGATCCTCCTCTGGGTCCTTCTCTGGATCTTTGGATCCCTCTCTGGGTCCTTTCTCTGGATCCTTCTCTGGATCTTTCCCTGGATCTTTCCCTGGGTTCTCTGGATCTTCCCCTGGACCTTCCCCTGCATCCCTTCTCTGGATCCTCCTCTGGATCTTTCTCTGGGTCTTTTCCCTGGGTCCTTTCTCTGGGTCCCCTGGATCCTCCTCTGGATCCTCCTCTGGGTCCTTTCTCTGGGTCCTTTCTCTGGGTCCCCTGGATTCTCCTCTGGATCCTCCTCTGGGTCCTTTCTCTGGATCTTCCCCTGGATCCTTCTCTGGATCTTTGGATCCTCCTCTGGGTCCTTTCTCTGGATCTCTGGATCCTTTCTCTGGATCTCTGGATCCCCCTCTGGATCCTTCTCTGGATCCTTCTTTTGGGGTTCCCTTTTGGGGTTCCCTTTGGTTCTTCTGGAGCCTGGGATTCCCTGGAAGCTCCCAAGTGGTGGCTCCCTCTCTTCCCAGCCCCCCCTCAACCTCTCCCTCAGCTCCCAACCCCACTCCACCAAGTTCTCAGGAGCTCTGGGGAATCCAGGGAAGTTCAGGACCTGAGGGGAAAATTCTCTTGGATGCCAGAGATTCCTGGAGGAGGAGCCCTGGCTGGGAGCTGCCAGCAGCATCTCCTCAGGGGGTTGGGAGAAGAATTTGGGGAATTTCTCTTGGTTTGCCTGAAGAATTGGGAGGAGATGTTGAAGGGGAGCATCCCCAGGAGGATGTCTTTGCATTTAGGGCAGGTGCTGAGGTTTGGGAGGGGAAGCAGGGCCCAAAGGGATCCCTTTGGGAGCAGAAGATCTGGAGGAGATCCAGGGAATCCCCACTCTGCCTCCTGGAGCTGCTGCTTCACAACTCCCCCCAGGGATCTGCACAGCTCTGAGGGTTTGGGGTGAAACCTCAGCTGGGGGTGATGCTGCCACCCATCTCCAACCCCCTTTTCCTCACCCTGGGAGGAGCTGAGGAGCTGCCCCTCCTGTTCCCAGGGCTGAAACTTCCATCCCTGGGAAGGTGGAGCTCATTCCTGCCACAGCAAACTCCTTGCTGGCTCCAGAGGGACCAAATTCCCTCCTGGGGAGAAGGTTGGAGGGGAACTGAGGCTCTGGGGGCTCCTCACCCACTGCCCCAAACCTGAGTTGGGGAGCACTGGGGGGGGGAAGAGTTGGTGGGGGAAGAGTTGTGGTGCCACTGGGGATCCTGCTGGGATTGGGGCTTTGGATACCTCCTCCTGGAGATGTGGAAAATGGGATGGATCCACTCTCAGGAGGGTTGGGGTGACCCCTGTCTGGGGTTGGGGACCTGGAGAGGAGTCCTCATGGAGTTCAGCAAGGTCCTGTCCTTGAGTGGGACAATCCCAAGGAAAAATCCAGGAGAAAGGATGGAGAAGGAGCTGGGGAGGTTGGAGGAGGAGAGGCTCAAGGGGAGGCATCAACCCTTTGGGGTTGTTCAGAAGACAAAGCCATGGGGGAAACCTTGGAGACCTGGATGACACCATCTCCAGTCCTTCAAACCAGCAGAAATTTGGGGAGAAATTCAACAAATTGAATACTAAAACCTTTTTTTTATTTAATTTTTCTCTGATTCTCCCTGAAAATCTTTTTTTTTTTGGCTCTTCTGGGGCTGGGGCAGAGCTTTGGCTGCAGGAAATCCCAGGCTGGGGTTGGTCCTTTTGGGGTTGGTCCTTTTGGGGTTTGTCCTTTTGAGGTTGGTCCTTTTGGGGTTGATCCTTTTGAGGTTGGTCCTTTTGGGGTTTGTCCTTTTGAGGTTGGTCCTTTTGGGGTTGGTCCTTTTGGGGTTGGTCCTTTTGGGGTTGATCCTTTTGGGGTTGGTCCTTTTGAGGTTGGTCCTTTTGGGGTTTGTCCTTTTGGGGTTGATCCTTTTGAGGTTGGTCCTTTTGGGGTTTGTCCTTTTGAGGTTGATCCTTTTGGGGTTGATCCTTTTGGGGTTTGTCCTTTTGGGGTTGATCCTTTTGAGGTTTGTCCTTTTGGGGTTGATCCTTTTGGGGTTGATCCTTTTGAGGTTTGTCCTTTTGAGGTTGATCCTTTTGAGGTTGGTCCTTTTGGGGTTGATCCTTTTGAGGTTGGTCCTCTTGAGGTTGGTCCTCTTGAGGTTGATCCTTTTGAGGTTGGTCCTTTTGGGGTTTGTCCTTTTGGGGTTGGTCCTTTTGGGGTTGATCCTTTTGAGGTTGGTCCTTTTGGGGTTGGTCCTTTTGGGGTTGATCCTTTTGGGGTTGATCCTTTTGGGGTTGATCCTTTTGAGGTTGGTCCTTTTGGGATTGGTCCTTTTGGGGTTGATCCTTTTGAGGTTGATCCTTTTGGGGTTGATCCTTTTGGGGTTGGTCCTTTTGAGGTTGGTCCTTTTGGGGTTGATCCTTTTGGGGTTGATCCTTTTGGGGTTGATCCTTTTGAGGTTTGTCCTTTTGGGGTTGGTCCTTTTGGGGTTTGTCCTTTTGAGGTTGATCCTTTTGAGGTTGATCCTTTTGAGGTTGGTCCTTTTGGGGTTGGTCCTTTTGGGGTTGGTCCTTTTGGGGTTGGTCCTTTTGGGGTTGATCCTTTTGGGGTTGATCCTTTTGAGGTTGATCCTTTTGGGGTTGGTCCTTTTGAGGTTGGTCCTTTTGAGGTTGGTCCTTTTGGGGTTTGTCCTTTTGGGGTTGGTCCTTTTGGGGTTGATCCTTTTGAGGTTGGTCCTTTTGGGGTTGGTCCTTTTGAGGTTTGTCCTTTTGGGGTTGATCCTTTTGGGGTTGGTCCTTTTGGGGTTTGTCCTTTTGGGGTTGATCCTTTTGAGGTTGATCCTTTTGGGGTTTGTCCTTTTGGGGTTGATCCTTTTGGGGTTGGTCCTTTTGAGGTTGGTCCTTTTGGGGTTGGTCCTTTTGGGGTTGGTCCTTTTGAGGTTGGTCCTTTTGAAGTTGGTCCTTTTGGGGTTGGTCCTTTTGAGGTTGGTCCTTTTGAGGTTGGTCCTTTTGGGGTTGGTCCTTTTGAGGTTGGTCCTTTTGAGGTTGGTCCTTTTGGGGTTGATCCTTTTGAGGTTGGTCCTTTTGGGGTTGATCCTTTTGGGGTTGGTCCTTTTGAGGTTGGTCCTTTTGGGGTTGGTCCTTTTGAGGTTGGTCCTTTTGAGGTTGGTCCTTTTGGGGTTGGTCCTTTTGGGGTTGGTCCTTTTGGGGTTTGTCCTTTTGGGGTTGATCCTTTTGGGGTTGATCCTTTTGAGGTTGGTCCTTTTGGGGTTGATCCTTTTGGGGTTGATCCTTTTGGGGTTGGTCCTTTTGAGGTTGGTCCTTTTGAGGTTGGTCCTTTTGGGGTTGGTCCTTTTGGGGTTGGTCCTTTTGAGGTTGATCCTTTTGAGGTTGGTCCTTTTGAGGTTGGTCCTTTTGGGGTTGGTCCTTTTGGGGTTGGTCCTTTTGAGGTTTGTCCTTTTGAGGTTGGTCCTTTTGAGGTTGATCCTTTTGGGGTTTGTCCTTTTGAGGTTGGTCCTTTTGAGGTTTGTCCTTTTGGGGTTGGTCCTTTTGGGGTTTGTCCTTTTGAGGTTGGTCCTTTTGAGGTTGGTCCTTTTGAGGTTGGTCCTTTTGGGGTTGGTCCTTTTGGGGTTGGTCCTTTTGGGATTGATCCTTTTGGGGTTGTTCCTCCTGCTCCCCACCTCCTGTGCCTGATTTATTGATTGATTTCCTGGTTTTTTTCCCTTTTTTTTCCTTTGTCCCCAGGTCGATCTGTCACACTTGTCCCCAGAGGAGAGGTGGAGGTGAGTCTGGGAGGGGCATGACCCCCAAAGTCCTGGCAGGAGAGGAGAGGAGCAGCTTGTGGAGAAGTGTGGGATGGTTGATTTTTATCAGTTCCACCTCTTTTGGGGGTTTTTTGGGGTTTTTTTGGCCAAGCTCAGCCATGCAACCTTTCCCTCCTTGCCTGAGGATGGTGCTGGTGGCTCCAAAACTGGGCTGAGAGTGGAATTGAAGGACCTTCTCTTCATCTTCATGAGTTCAGGTGTTTTCTCAAGAGTTCTCCAGACTTTTGGTCTTCAGTTTTGGACAAGAAGAACATTGAGGGGTTGGGAGAGTGTCCAGAGAAGGGCAGGGGAGCTGGGGAAGGGTCTGGAGAGCATGGAGGAGGGACTGGAGAACCATAAATAAAGGTCTGGAGAGCATGGGGAAGGTTCTGGAGAACATGGAGGAGGTTCTGGAGAACATGGGGAAGGTTCTGGAGAACATGGAGGTTCTGGAGAGCATGGAGAAGGTTCTGGAGAACATGGAGGAGGTTCTGGAGAACATGGGGAAGGTTCTGGAGAACATGGAGGTTCTGGAGAACATGGGGAAGGTTCTGGAGAACATGGAGGTTCTGGAGAACATGGAGAAGGGGCTGGAGAGGAAGGAGGAGGTTGTGGAGAACAGGAATAAAGGTCTGGAGAGCATGGAGAAGGGTCTGGAGCACAAGGAGGTCTGGGGAGCAAGGAGGAGGAGCTGGAGAGGAAGGAGGAGGTTGTGGAGAACATGGGGAAGGGTCTGGAGAGCAAGGAGGAGCTGGAGAACATGGAGAAGGGACTGGGTAATGTGGGAAAGGTCTGGAGAGCATGGAGAAGGAGATGGAGAACATGGGGAAGAGTCTGGAGAATGGGTAAGGGGAGCAAGGAAGAGGGGCTGGAGAACATGGAGAAGGTTTGGAGAACATGGAGAAAGTTCTGGAGCACATGGAGAAGGTCTAGGGAGCAAGGAGGAGGAGGGGGAGAAGATGGAGAAGGGGCTGGAAAAAAGATGGAGAAGGAGCTGGAGAGGAAGGAGGAGCTGGAGAACATGGGGAAGGGTCTGGAGAACGTGGAGAAGGTCTGGAGAGCAAGCAGGAGGGGCTGGAGAGCATGGAGAAGGTTTGGAGAACATGGAAAAGGGTCTGGAGCACAAGGAGAAGGTGTGGGGAGCAAGGAGGAGGGGCTGGAGAAGATGGAGGAGGGGCTGGAGAAGATGGAGAAGGGGCTCGAGAACATGGGGAAGGGTCTGGAGAATGTGGGGAAGGTCTGGAGAGCATGGAGAAGGTTTGGAGAGCATGGAGAAAGTTCTGGAGCACAAGGAGATGGTCTGGGGAGCAAGGAGGAGGAGCTGGAGAAGATGGAGAAGGGGCTGGAGAGAAAGGAGGAGGTTGTGGAGAACAAGAATAAAGGTCTGGAGAAGATGGAGAAGGTTATGGAGAAGTTGTGAGGAGCATCTGAGGGCCCTGTGGGTGCTGATCCTGGAGCAGAGGAGGCTGAGGGGAGACCTTGTGGCTCTCTGCAACCCCCTGAGAGGAGGTTGGAGCCAGGGGGGGTCGGGCTCTGCTCCCAAGGAACAAGGGATGGGACAAGAGGAACTTTGGGCACAACTCAAGTGGTGCCAGGGGAGGTTTAGGTTGGAGCTGGGGAAGAATTTCTGCCTGGAAAGGGTTGTCAGGGCCTGGCCCAGGCTGCCCAGGGCAGGGCTGGAGTCCCCATCATCCCTGGAGGGGTTTCAGAGCAACCCCTGGGGATGTGGGGATGAGGGACATGGGACAGTGGGGATGGGGTCAGGGATGGGTTCCATGATCCCAAAGGTTTTTCCCAAGGAGGATTTTGTGGTGGAGTCCCCATTCCTAGAGAGGTTTCAGACCCTGGGGATGTGGAGCTGGTGAGGACCATGGGGCAGTGGTGACCTTTGTGGAGTTGGGTTCATGGATGGACCTGAGGATCCTGAAGGGGCTTCCCCAACCCAAGGGATTCCCTGGTGGAGTCCCCATCATCCCTGGAGGGGTTTCAGAGCCTGGGGATGAGGGGATGAGGGACATGGGACAGTGGGGATGGGGTCAGGGTTGGGTTCACTGATCCTGAAGGCTTTTCCCAACCAGAAGGGTTTTGTGGTGGAGTCCCCATTCCTAGAGAGGTTTCAGAGCCCTGGAGATGTGGGGATGAGGGACATGTGGTGGGGATGGGGTCAGGGATGGGTTCCATGATCCCAAAGGTTTTTCCCAACCCAAGGGATTCCCTGGTGGAGTCCCCATCATCCCTGGAGGGGTTTCAGAGCCCTGATGTGGGGATGAGGGACATGGGACAGTGGGGATGGGGTTAGGGTTGGGTTCCATGATCCCAAAGGTTTTCCCCAAGCTGAACAATCCCCCAGGGCTCCCCCAAGGGCTTCCTGGGGATTAAACATCATGTGAGGACTTTTTGTTGGGGTGACTCCTCCAACACCCATGAACCCCCCCCCACCCCAGACCTGCTGTGGGATGGGGGACACCCAAGCCCTGGACAAGGAGTTTTTGGGGCTGGGAGAGCTCCAACCTCACCCAAATCCTCTCTGAGGCCTGGGAATTTCCTCTGGAACCCCCCAGGGCCACAACCCCCTAAATCCCCTTGGAACCCCCCCCCCAAAAGCCCTGGAGCCACCCAGAGGGAGGCTGAGCCCCCTCCCTGAGGGGAAATTCCTAGTTCCCAACCCAAGTGGAGCCCCAGAGGTGTCACCAGGAGACGTTGTGGGGTGGGGAAGGATTTTGTGGTGCAGTCCCCATCATCCCTGGAGGGGTTTCAGAGCCTGGGGATGTGGGGATGAGGGACATGGGGTCAGGGTTGGGTTCCATGATCCCAAAGGTTTTTCCCAAGCAGAAGGTTCCCCATCTCCCTCTGTGGTGCAGTCCCCATATCTGGAGAGGTTTCCAATCCCTGGAGATGTGGGGATGAGGGACGTGGGGTCAGGGTTGGGTTCCATGATCCCAAAGGTTTTTCCCAAGCAGAAGGTTCCCCATCTCCCTCTGTGGTGCAGTCCCCATATCTGGAGAGGTTTCCAATCCCTGGAGATGTGGGGATGAGGGACGTGGGGTCAGGGTTGGGTTCCATGATCTCAAAGGTCTTTCCCAAGCAGAAGGATTCCGTGGTGCAGTCCCCATCCTCTCTGGGGGGGGGGGTTCCCCAATCAATCCCTGGAGCTGTGGTGTTGGTGGGGGGTCAGTGGTGTCCCAGGCAGTGGTGGTGGTGGTTGGGGGGGATGGTTGGGTGATCTCCAAGGGTTTTTCCAAGGTGAGGATTCCCTGCTCCTGGTCCTGGCAGGGTGGAACACGCCCGGATGCACGCCAAGCACCGGGGCCATGAGGCCATGCATGCTGAGATGGTCCTGATCCTCATTGCCACCCTGGTGGTGGCTCAGCTCCTCCTGGTCCAGTGGAAGCAGAGACACCCCCGCTCCTACAACGTGAGTCTTCCCCCAAACCAGACCCCCCTTTCCTTGGGAATCCCTTCCCCAGCCTTGGGAATCCCTTCCCCAGGGACAGGGATGGGAACAGAGGCACTCAGAGGCTTCAGACATCTGGGTTTAGAGCAGAAGGTGCTCTAAACTTCAGTCTTGAGGCTCTTCAAGGTCTTCTCCAACCCTTGGGATCCCATCTCCCTCCCAACCAGACCCTCCTTCCTTGGGAATCCCTTCCCCGGCCTTGAGAATCCCTTCCTCAGCCTTTGGAATCCCTCCCCCAGCCTTGGGAATCCCTTCCCCAGGGCCAGGGATGAGGACAGAGGCACTCAGAGGCCTCAGACTTCTGGGTTTAGAGCAGAAGTTGGACTTGAGGCTCTTCAAGGTCTTCTCCAACCCTTAGGATCCCATCTCCCTCCCAACCAGACACTCCTTCCTTGGGAATCCCTTCCTCAACCTTGAATCCCTTCCCCAGCCTTGGGAATCCCTTCCCCAGGCCAGGGATGAGGACAGATGGCACTGAGACACCTCAGACTTCAGAGTTTAGAGCAGAAGTTGCTCTAAACTTCAGTCTTGAGGCTCTTCAAGGTCTTCTCCAATCCTTGGGATCCCATCTCCCTCCCCAACCAGACACTCCTTCCTTGGGAATCCCTTCCCCTTCCTTGGGAATCCCTTCCCCAGCCTTGGGAATCCCTTCCCCAGGGCCAGGGATGAGGACAGAGGCACTCAGAGGCCTCAGACTTTCAGACTGGGTTTAGAGCAGAAGTTGGACTTGAGGCTCTTCAAGGTCTTCTCCAACCCTTGGGATCCCATCTCCCCCGCAACCAGACACTCCTTCCTTGGGAATCCCTTCCCCAGCCTTGGGAATCCCTTCCCCAGCCTTGGGAATCCCTCCCTGAGCCTTGGGAATCCCTTCCCCAGGGACAGGGATGAGGACAGAGGCACTCAGAGGCCTCAGACTTCTGGGTTTAGAGCAGAAGTTGGACTTGAGGCTCTTCAAGGTCTTCTCCAACCCTTAGGATCCCATCTCCCTCCCAACCAGACACTCCTTGCTTGGGAATCCCTTCCCCGGCCTTGGGAATCCCTTCCCCAGGGCCAGGGATGAGGGGAGATGGCACTGAGAGGCCTCAGACTTCAGGGTTTAGAGCAGAAGTTGCTCTAAACTTCAGCCTTGAGGCTCTTCAAGGTCTTCTCCAACCCTTGGGATCCCATCTCCCCCCCCAACCAGACACTCCTTCCTTGGGAATCCCTTCCTCAGCCTTTGGAATCCCTTCCTCAGCCTTTGGAATCCCTTTCCCCAGCCTTGGGAATCCCTTCCTCATCATTGGGAATCCCTTCCCCAGCCTTGGGAATCCCTTCCCCAGGGCCAGGGATGAGGACAGAGGCACTCAGAGGCCTCAGACTTCTGGGTTTAGAGCAGAAGTTGGACTTGAGGCTCTTCAAGGTCGTCTCCAACCCTTGGGATCCCATCTCCCCCCCAACCAGACACTCCTTCCTTGGGAATCCCTTCCTCAACCTTGGGAATCCCTTCCTCAACCTTGGGAATCCCTTCCCCAGGGCCAGGGATGGGAACAGAGGCACTCAGAGGCCTCAGACATCTGAGTTTAGAGCAGAAGTTGCTCTAAACTTCAATCTTGAGGCTCTTCAAGGTCTTCTCCAACCCTTGGGATCACATCTCCCTCCCAACCAGACCCTCCTTCCTTGGGAATCCCTTCCTCAGCCTTTGGAATCCCTTCCCCCAGCCTTGGGAATCCCTTCCCCAGGCCAGGGATGGGAACAGAGGCACTCAGAGGCTTCAGACTTCAGGGTTTAGAGCAGAAGTTGCTCTAAACTTCAGCCTTGAGGCTCTTCAAGGTCTTCTCCAACCCTTGGGATCCCATCTCCCCCCCAGCCAGACACTCCTTCCATGGGAATCCCTTCCCCAGCCTTGGGAATCCCTTCCCCGGCCTTGGGAATCCCTTCCCCAGGGCCAGGGATGAGGACAGAGGCACTCAGAGGCCTCAGACTTCTGGGTTTAGAGCAGAAGTTGGACTTGAGGCTCTTCAAGGTCTTCTCCAACCCTTAGGATCCCATCTCCCTCCCAACCAGACACTCCTTGCTTGGGAATCCCTTCCCCGGCCTTGGGAATCCCTTCCCCAGGGCCAGGGATGAGGGGAGATGGCACTGAGAGGCCTCAGACTTCAGGGTTTAGAGCAGACGTTGCTCTAAACTTCAGGCTTGAGGCTCTTCAAGGTCTTCTCCAACCCTTGGGATCCCATCTCCCCCACCAACCAGACACTCCTTCCTTGGGAATCCCTTCCTTAGCCTTTGGAATCCCTTCCTCAACCTTTGGAATCCCTTCCCCAGCTTTGGGAATCCCTTTCCCCAGCCTTGGGAATCCCTTCCTCAACCTTGGGAATCCCTTCCCCAGGCCAGGGATGAGGACAGAGGCACTCAGAGGCCTCAGACTTCTGGGTTTAGAGCAGAAGTTGGACTTGAGGCTCTTCAAGGTCTTCTCCAACCCTTGGGATCCCATCTCCCTCCCAGCCAGACACTCCTTCCTTGGGAATCCCTTCCTCATCATTGGGAATCCCTTCCCCAGCCTTGGGAATCCCTTCCCCAGGGCCAGGGATGAGGACAGAGGCACTCAGAGGCTTCAGACTTCTGGGTTTAGAGCAGAAGTTGGACTTGAGGCTCTTCAAGGTCTTCTCCAACCCTTGGGATTCCATCTCCCTCCCAGCCAGACACTCCTTCCTTGGGAATCCCTTCCCCTGCCTTGGGAATCCCTTCCCCAGGGCCAGGGATGAGGGGAGATGGCACTGAGAGGCCTCAGACTTCAGGGTTTAGAGCAGAAGTTGCTCTAAACTTCAGCCTTGAGGCTCTTCAAGGTCTTCTCCAATCCTTGGGATCCCATCTCCCTCCCAACCAGACACTCCTTCCTTGGGAATCCCTTCCCCAGCCTTTGGATTCCCTTTCTCAGCCTTGGGAATCCCTTCCCCAACCTTGAGAATCCTTTTCCCAGCCTTGGGAATCCCTTTCCCAGCCTTGGGAATCCCTTTCCCCAGCCTTGGGAATCCCCTCCCCAGCCTTGGGAATCCCTTCCCCAGGGCCAGGGATGAGGACAGAGGCACTCAGAGGCCTCAGACTTCTGGGTTTAGAGCAGAAGTTGGACTTGAGGCTCTTCAAGGTCTTCTCCAACCCTTACAATCCCATCTCCCCCCCAACCAGACACTCCTTCCTTGGGAATCCCTTCCCCGGCCTTGGGAATCCCTTCCCCAGGGCCAGGGATGAGGGGAGATGGCACTGAGAGGCCTCAGACTTCAGGGTTTAGAGCAGAAGTTGCTCTAAACTTCAGCCTTGAGGCTCTTCAAGGTCTTCTCCAACCCTTGGGATCCCATCTCCCCCCCCAACCAGACACTCCTTCCTTGGGAATCCCTTCCTCAACCTTGGGAATCCCTTCCTCAGCCTTGGGAATCCCTCCCCCAGCCTTGGGAATCCCTTCCCCAGGCCAGGGATGAGGACAGAGGCACTCAGAGGCCTCAGACTTCTGGGTTTAGAGCAGAAGTTGGACTTGAGGCTCTTCAAGGTCTTCTCCAACCCTTGCGATCCCATCTCCCCCCATCCAGACACTCCTTCCTTGGGAATCCCTTCCTCAGCCTTGAATCCCTTCCCCTGCCTTTGGATTCCCTTTTCCAGCCTTGGGAATCCCTTCCCCAGCCTTGGGAATCTCTCAGCCTTGGGAATCCCTTCCCCAGGCCAGGGATGAGGACAGAGGCACTCAGAGGCTTCAGACATCTGGGTTTAGAGCAGAAGTTGCTCTAAACTTCAGTCTTGAGGCTCTTCAAGGTCTTCTCCAACTCTTGGGATCACATCTCTACCCCCAACCAGACACTCCTTCCTTTGGAATCCCTTCCCCAGCCTTGGGAATCCCTTCCCCAGCCTTGGTAATCTCTCAGCCTTTGGAATCCCTTCCCCAACCTTGGGAATCCCTTCCCCAGGGCCAGGGATGAGGGGAGATGGCACTGAGAGGCCTCAGACTTCAGGGTTTAGAGCAGAAGTTGGACTTGAGGCTCTTCAAGGTCTTCTCCAACCCTTGCGATCCCATCTCCCCCCCAACCAGACACTCCTTCCTTGGGAATCCCTTCCTCAACCTTGAATCCCTTCCTCATCCTTGGGAATCCCTTCCCCTTCCTTGGGAATCCCTTCCCCAGCCTTGGGAATCCCCTCCCCAGCCTTGGGAATCCCCTCCCCAGCCTTGGGAATCCCTTCCCCAGGGTCAGGGATGAGGACAGAGGCACTCAGAGGCCTCAGACTTCTGGGTTTAGAGCAGAAGTTGGACTTGAGGCTCTTCAAGGTCTTCTCCAACCCTTGGGATCACATCTCCCCCCCAGCCAGACACTCCTTCCTTGGGAATCCCTTCCCCTGCCTTGGGAATCCCTTCCCCACCCTTGGGAATCCCTTCCCCAGGGACAGGGATGAGGACAGAGGCACTCAGAGGCTTCAGACATCTGGGTTTAGAGCAGAAGTTGCTCTAAACTTCAGCCTTGAGGCTCTTCAAGGTCTTCTCCAATCCTTGGGATCCCATCTCCCTCCCAACCAGACACTCCTTCCTTGGGAATCCCTTCCCCAGCCTTGGGAATCCCTTCCTCAACCTTGGGAATCCCTTCCCCAGGGTCAGGGATGAGGACAGAGGCACTCAGAGGCCTCAGACTTCTGGGTTTAGAGCAGAAGTTGGACTTGAAGCTCTTCAAGGTCTTCTCCAACCCTCGAAAGGTCCTTCCAGCCCAAACCCTTCTGCCAGTCCATGATTTTTCCTGCTGGAACTTTGCATTTAAGGGTTCCTGCCTCTTTATTTCCTCCCCCACCATCCTCACTCTGACTTTCTCCACATAATTAACATTCCCAGGAAATAGCTCAGACCTTCTCCAGAAACCCCAATCCCATCCTCTTGGTTTGTTCCAGGAACCCCAATCCCAACCTCTTGGTTTGTTCCCTCCAGACACCCCAGTCCCAGCCTCTTGGTTTCTTCCCTTCAGGAATCCCAATCCCAACCTCTTGGTTTGTCCTGGGAACCCCAAGCCCAACCTCTTGGTTTCTTCCCTCCAGGAACCCCAATCCCATCCTCTTGGTTTGTTCCTTCCAGGAATCCCAGTCCCAACCTCTTGGTTTCTTCCCTTCAGGAACCCCAGTCCCATCCTCTTCATTTGTTCCTTCCAGGAACCCCAATCCCAACCTCTTGGTTTGTCCCAGGAACCCCAATCCCAACCTCTTGGTTTTCCCCTCCAAGAATCCCAATCCCAACCTCTTGGTTTGTCCCTTCCAGGGACCCCAATCCCAACCTCTTGGTTTGTCCCCTCCAAGAATCCCAATCCCAGCCTCTTGGTTTGTTCCCTCCAGCAACCCCAATCCCAACCTCTTGCTTTGTTCCTTCCAGGAACCCCAAGCCCAACCCCTTGGTTTCTTCCCTCCAGGAACCCCAAACCCAACCTCTTGGTTTCTTCCCTCCAGGAACCCCAGTCCCATCCTCTTCATCTGTTCCTTCCAGGAATCCAAATCCCAACCTCTTGGTTTCTTCCCTTCAGGAATCCCAATCCCAACCTCTTGATTTGTCCCCTCCAAGAACCCCAGTCCCAACCTCTTGGTTTCTTCCCTCTAGGAACCCCAATCCCAACCTCTTGGTTTGTTCCTTCCAGGAACCCCAAACCCAACCCCTTGGTTTCTTCCCTCCAGGAACCCCAATCCCAACTTCTTGGTTTGTTCCTTCCAGGAATCCAAATCCCAACCTCTTGGTTTATTCCCCAGAGCCTTCTGCTCCATCCACCACCTCAGTTTCCCTCCATGAGGTGTCTGTGGGTGCTTTATTTGAGGTAGAAAAGGTTCAATTCCCACTCCTGAGGTGGATCATCCCTCTGGAGATGTTTCCTCCTCCCACTTCTGGTCCTTTTCCCCCCAAAGATGGAACCTGGCTGCTGCCTCCCACTCCCTGACTCTGTTCCTTGGGTGCCAAAGTCCAAACCTCCCGAGGTTCCTGGTGCCTCCCATGGATCCCAGGAGCTTTCTGGTGGTTGCTGAGTGGACACCCATGTCCCAATGTCCCCTCTCTCTGTCCCTGCAGATGGTGACCCTCTTCCAGATGTGGGTGGTGCCCCTGTATTTCACCATCAAGCTGAACTGGTGGCGGTTCCTGGTCATCTGGGTCCTCTTCTCAGCTGTCACAGCTTTTGTCACCTTCAGGGCGACACGAAAGCCTCTGGTCCAGACCACCCCCAGGTGAGGAGGGGTCTGCTCGGGGTGGTGGTGGTGCCCACTCCTGAGGAGCTGCTCTCCTGCCTTCAGCTTTGGTCAGGGAGAAGGCTGGAGGGTTCTCTGAGGCCTTTCCCAACCTTTGGAGATCCTGAGCTTCCCAGTTTGGAAAGCCAGGACCATGGGGGTGGCCAAAGTGGAGCTGGAATGAGGAGATTTCCAACTGTTGGGTGGGTGAAGGGTCTGCAGACACCATCCAAGGTTGGGAGGAGAAGTTCTCCAGGTGCCTTCAGGAGAAACAGAAGTGGTGGGATGGGATCCTTCTTCTTGTTCTTCCCAGGTTGGTTTATAAATGGTTCCTCCTGATCTACAAGATCAGCTATGCCACTGGGATCGTGGGGTACATGGCAGTCATGTTCACCCTCTTTGGGCTCAACTTACTGTTCAGGTGAGTCAGTCCTGGGGGTCCTGCTCCTGGGGCGGGTGGGAGGAGGTGTTGGGTCAGGAGAACCTCAGTGAGAGGCACCAAACCCCCCCTGTCCTGGGCTGTGTCTCCAGCAGGAGGTTGGGTTGGGTTGGGTGGAATGGTGGGGATGGGTTGGGTTGGTTTGGGATGGGATGGGTTGGGTGGAATGGTGGGGATGGGATGGGTTGGGTTGGGTTGGGCTGGGTTGGTTTAGGTTGGGATGGGTTGGGTTGGGTGGAATGGTGGGGATGGGTTGGGTTGGGTTGGGTTGAGTGAAATGGTTGAGAAGAGGTGAGGAGAGATGGGTGGAATGGTAGGGATGGGATGGGTTGGTATGGGATAGGTTGGGTTGGGTGGAATGGTGGGGATGGGATGGGTTGGTTTGGGTTGGGATGGGTTGGGTGGAATGTTGGGGATAGGATGGGATGGGTGCAGTGGTGGAGATGGGATGGGTTGGGTTGGATTGGATTGGATGGAATGGTGGGGATGGGATGGGTGGAATAGTGGGGATGGGATGTGTTGGGTTGGGGTGGGATGGAATGTGTTGGGTGGAATGGTGGGGATGGGATGGGATGGGTTGAGTGAAATGGTTGAGAGGAGGTGAGGAGGGATGGGTGGAGTGGTAGGGATGGGATAGGTTGGGTTGGGTGGAATGGTGGGGATGGGATGGATTGGATTCGATTCGATTGGGTGGAATGAGTTGGGTGGAATGGTGGAGATGGGATAGGTTGGGTTGGGTTGGGTTGGGTTGGAAGGGACTTTGCAGATGGTCTGAGTTTGTATGGGCAGGGACACCTCCCCCCAGCAGAGGTGGCTCCAACCCCATCCAAGCTGGGCTGAGCCCCTGCCAGGGCTGGAGGTTTGGAGGTGTTGGGTGAGGAGAAGCTCAACGGGAGGCACCAAACCCCCCGTGTCCTGGGCTGCATCCCCAGCAGTGTGAGCAGCAGGGCCAGGGAGGGGATTGTCCCCTCTGCTCTGCCCCACTCTGGGGAGACCCCCCTGGGGTAAAGCTGTGTCCAGGTCTGGGGTCCCCAGCAGCAGGAGGACACGGAGCTGTTGGAGCCAGTGCAGAGGAGGTGATGGAGGTGCTGGGAGGGCTGGAGAGGGGAGAGAGAGAGAGAGGGAAAAGGGAAAGAAAAGGGGAAAAGGAGAGAGAGGAAGAAAGAGAGAAAGGGAAAAGAGAAAAAGAGAAAGAAAGGGAAAAGGGAGAAAGAAATGAAAAAGAGAAAGAAAGGGAAAAAGAAAGAGAGAAAGAAAGGGAAAGAGGAAGAAAGGGAAAAAATGAAAGGGAAAGAGGGAAAGGGAATGAGAGAAAGTAAGGGAAAGAAAGGGAGAGAAAGAAAGGGGAAAAGGAGAAAGGGGAGAGAGAGAAAAGGAAAAAGGAGAAAGAAAGGGAAAGAGAAAAAGGGAAAGAGAAAGGGAGAGAAAGAAAAGGGGAAAAGGAGGAAGAAAGAGAAAAAGAGAGAAAGGTAAAAAGAGGAAGAAAGGGAAAGAGAAAGGGGAAGACAGAAATGGAAAGAGAAAAAGGAAAGACAGGGAGAAAGACAGGGAGAAAGGAAGAAAGAAGGAAAGAAAGAAGGAAAGAAAGAAGGAAAGAAGGAAAGAAGGAAAGAAAGAAAAAGAAAGAAAGAAAGAAAGAAAGAAAGAAAGAAAGAAAGAAAGAAAGAAAGAAAGAAAGAAAGAAAGAAAGAAAGAAAGAAAGAAAGAAAGAAAGAAAGAAAGAAAGAAAGAAAGAAAGAAAGAAAGAAAGAAAGAAAGAAAGAGAAAAAGGAAAAGGAGAAAAAGAGAAAGAAAGGGGAAAAGGAGAAAGAAAGGGAAAGAGAGAAAGAGAAGGAGAAGGTTGTGGGGAGCCCTTGGAGCAGCTCCCAGTGTCTGAAGGGGCTCCAGGAAAGCTGGGGAGGGACTTTGGGCAAGGGCCTGGAGGGAGGTGACAAGGAGAGATGGTTTCAAAGTGGAAGAGGGGAGCTGGAGAGGAGCTGGGAGGGAGAAGTGAGGGTGGGGAGAGCCTGGGAGAGGTTTCCTGGAGAAGCTGTGGGTGGTGGGGATGTTGGAGTTGAGGTTGGATGGGGTTGGAGCCCCCTGGGCTGGGGGAGGGGTCCCTGGGGGATCCTAAGGGTCCCTTCCCACCCATCCCAGTCTGGGATTCCCCATGAGCAGAGCTGCAGAAGGTGGGGGGGTCACTTGGGGCTGCTCTGGAGGTTCCAGGGGTTCTGTGCCATGGGCTGGGTGTCCCCCCCCAGCACCCAGGTTTGGGGGGGGCTGGATGGGACCTTCCAATCCCACCTCCTCCCGGGTTGCTCCCAGCCCCTCTCCCAAATCCTTTGGGTTCTTCCCTTTGTAGAATCAAACCAGAGGATGCCATGGACTTTGGGATCTCCCTCCTCTTCTATGGGCTCTACTATGGGGTGCTGGAGAGGGACTTTGCTGAGATGTGTGCTGACTACATGGCCTCCACCATTGGGGTGAGCTTCACAGGGTCCCCAGGGGTCCCCAGGGCTGTGTCACCACCCCATGAGCCATGCCACTGTCACCCCAAGCTGTGCCACTGTCACCTGAGTGATGCCACCACCCCCAGTCCTTCTCACTGTCCCCCTGGCACCAGGGACCTTGGCCTTGGGGGGTGGGGGGGGGGTTTGGTGCACCCCATGCTGGTGACACATGGGGACAATGTCCCCAACCCCAGGACACTTGGGAGGTGACAGGGGGGCTGGGGGGGGTCACATCATGTCCCCTCCCCAGGGGTGCTGGGGACACGTGGAGGGGTGACATTCCCCCAGGTGAGGGTGAGGAGGGGGTTGTCCCCACCTTGGGGACACCTGGCTGGTGGGAATCCCCCTTTGGTGGCAGCGGGGTGACAGGGATGGAGCCAGGGACATGGGATGGTCCTGGTGTCCCCTGCACCACTCAGGGCTGTGTCACCATCCCCATCAGCCGTGTCACCACCCCCAGGCTGTGCCACTGTCACCCCAAGCCGTGTCACCACCCCCCAGGCCGTGCCACTGTCACCTGAGTGATGCCACCACCCCCAGTCCTTGTCACTGTCCCCCTGGCACCAGGGACCTTGGCCTTGGGGGGGGTTTTTTTGGTGCACCCCATGCTGGTGACACGTGGGGACAATGTCCCCAACCCCAGGACACTTGGGAGGTGACAGGGAGCCTGGGGGGGGTCACAGCACATCCCCTCCCCAGGGGTGCTGGGGACATGTGGAGGGGTGACATTCCTCTCTGTCCCTTCTGATGGCAGTGAGGGTCAGGAGGGGGTTGTCCCCAGCAGGCAGGTGACAGTGACAACTCCCTGGGGGTGACCCTGGCTGTGCCACCCCTTCACCCAACACCTCCTCACCCCCCTTGCCCTCCCTTTCCTGCAACTCCAGACCCAGCACAAAGCTTTTTAACCCCAAAACAAAGCTGAGGGTGAGCTCCCCAGCTCCCCAGCTCCCCAGCCAGGGGGGAGGAGGTGTCCCAGTTGTCCCAGTTGTCCCAGTGTCCCCTTTGTCCCCAGTTCTACAGTGCCTCGGGGATGCCCACCAAGCACCTCTCCGACAGCGTCTGCGCCGTCTGTGGGCAGCAGATCTTTGTGGATGTCAACGAGGAAGGGATCATTGAGAACACCTACCGCCTCTCCTGCAACCACGTGTATCCTCCTCCTGCCCTGGGAACCCCCACGAGTCCACACACCCCCCAAAAAAACCCCAAAACCCAACAAAAATCCCATTTCTTGCAGTCCTGGGGACGTTTCGGTGCCTGGGTTGGGGTTGGTTTGCCTCCAAAATCCTCTCTGTGGCTCCAGGTTCTTCCTTCCCCACCCCAGAACTTCTCCCAACAAAAAGTCCTCACATGATGTTTAATCCCCAGGAAGCCCTTGGGGGAGCCCTGGGGGATTGTTCAGCTTGGGGAAAACCTTTGGGATCATGGAACCCAACCCTGACCCCATGTCCCTCATCCCCACATCTCCAGGGCTCTGAAACCCCTCCAGGGATGATGGGGACTCCACCAGGGAATCCCTTGGGTTGGGGAAGCCCCTTCAGGATCCTCAGGTCCATCCATGAACCCAACTCCACAAAGGTCACCACTGCCCCATGGTCCTCACCAGCTCCACAGCTCCAGGGCTTGGAAACCTCTCTAGGAATGGGGACTCCACCACAAAATCCTCCTTGGGAAAAACCTTTGGGATCATGGAACCCAACCCTGACCCCATCCCCACTGTCCCATGTCCCTCATCCCCACATCAGGGCTCTGAAACCCCTCCAGGGATGGTGATTCCATCGCTGTTCCTAGAAATTTCTCCTGATCTCCAACCTCAACCTCCCCTGGCACAACTTGAGTTGTGCCCAAAGTTCCTCTTGTCCCATCCCTTGTTCCTTGGGAGCAGAGCCCGACCCCCCCTGGCTCCAACCTCCTCTCAGGGGGTTGCAGAGAGCCACAAGGTCTCCCCTCAGCCTCCTCTGCTCCAGGATCAGCACCCACAGGGCCTTCAGATGCTCCTCACAACTTCTCCACAACCTTCTCCATCTTCTCCAGACCTTTATTCATCTTCTCCAGCTCCTTCTCCATCTTCTCCAGCTCCTCCTCCTTGCTCCCCAGACCTTCTCCTTGTGTTCCAGCCCCTTCCCCATGTTCTCCAAACCTTCCCCTTGTTCTCCAGCTCCTCTTCCTTCCTCCCTAGACCTCCTTGTGCTCCAGAACTTTCCCCATTTTCTCCAAACCTTCCCCATGCCCTCCAGCCCCTTCCCCATGTTCTCCAAACCTTCTCCATCTTCTCCCCCTCCTCCTCCTTGCTCCCCAGACCTTCTCCTTGTGCTCCAGAACCTTCCACATGTTCTCCAGACCTTCCCCATGCTCTCTAGCCCCTTCTCCATGCTCCCCAGTCCCTTCTCCATGCTCCCCAGTCCCTTCTCCTTGCTCCCCAGTCCCTTCTCCATGCTCCCCAGTCCCTTCTCCTTGCTCCCCAGTCCCTTCTCCATGCTCCCCAGACCTTCTCCATGCTCCCCAGTCCCTTTTCCATGCTCCCCAGACCTTCTCCATGCTCTCCAGATTCTTCCCCATGTTCTCCAAGCTTTCTCAATGTTCTCCAGCTCCTTTTTCCTCTCCAGTTCCTCCTCCTTGCACCCCAGACCTTCTCCTTGTGCTCCACAACCTTCCCCATGCTCTCCAGCCCCTTCTCCATGTTCTCCAAACCTTCTCCATCTTCTCCCCCTCCTCCTCCTTGCTCTCCAGACCTTCTCCTTGTGCTCCAACCCATTCTCCATGTTCTCCAGACCTTCTCCTTGCTCTCTAGCCCCTTCTCATTGCTCCCCAGACCCTCTCCTTGTCCTCCAGCCCCTTCCCCAGCTCCATCACCCCCCCGACCGCCCCCTCCCTCACTCCCACCCCCACCACACTTCCCCTTAACCACCCCCTCCTCAGATTCCACGAGTTCTGTATCCGTGGCTGGTGCATTGTTGGGAAGAAGCAGACGTGTCCCTACTGCAAGGAGAAGGTGGATCTCAAGAGGATGTTCAGTAACCCGTATCCTTTCTCCTTTGGGGCAGCCAGCACCCTGGCAGGGGGGGTGCTCAGCACCTTCCCCACCCCACTGCATAAGAGGGGGAGGGATTTGAGCTCCAAGCTCCATCCAGGTTCTGCTTTTCCACCTCTGGATGGAGCTGGGTTTGTGGGTGTCCCAGCTTGGGGCTGTCCCACAGGAGAGTCCCCAGGGACACCTGGTGGGGTTGCAGCCCTGAAGCACCTTCTGGAGGTGGGGGCTGTGCATGGGCACCCACCAAGAGCAGGATCAGGATCATGGACACCCAGGCTGGGATGGCCTGGAGGGACCTTCAGGATCCCCCAGGGACACCCTCCAGCCCTATCCAACCTTCCCTGAGGCATTCCCACCACCCACAGCTTCTCCAGGAAACCTCTCCCAGGCTCTCCCCACCCTCACTTCTCCCTCCCAGCTCCTCTCCAGCTCCCCTCTTCCACTTTGAAACCATCTCTCCTTGTCACCTCCCTCCAGGCCCTTGCCCAAAGTCCCTCCCCAGCTTTCCTGGAGCCCCTTCAGACACTGGGAGCTGCTCCAAGGGCTCCCCACAACCTTCTCCTTCACTCTCTTTTTTCTTCTCTCCTCTTTCTCTCTCTTTCTCTTTCTTTTTCTTTCTCTTTCTTTCTCTTTTTTTTTTTTCTCTTTTTCTTTTTTTCTTTTTCTTTTTTCTTTTTTCTTCTTTTTTCTCTTTTCCTTTTCCTTTTCCTTTTCTCCCAGAACCTTCTCTTCTCTTCTTCTCTTCTCTTCTCTTCTCTTCTCTTCTCTTCTCTTCTCTTCTCTTCTCTTCTCTTCTCTTCTCTTCTCTTCTCTTCTCTTCTCTTCTCTTCTCTTCTCTTCTCTTCTCTTCTCTTCTCTTCTCTTCTCTTCTCTTCTTCTCTTCTCTTCTCTTCTCTTCTCTTCTCTCTCCTCCTCTCCTCTCTTCTCTTCTCTCCTCTCTCCTCTTCTCCTCTCCTCTCCTCTCCTCTCTCCTCTTCTCTTCTCTCTCTCCCTTCCCTCTCCCTTCCTCTCCTCTCCCTCCCTCCTCTCCTCTCCTCTCCTCTCCCCTCTCCTCTCTCCTCTCCTCTCTCCTCTCTCCTCTCCTCCTCTCCCTCTCCTCTCTCTCCTCCTCTCTCCTCTCCCTCTCCTCTCCCTCCCTCTCCCTCTCCTCTCCCTCTCCCTCCCCCTCTCCCTCTCTCCCTCTCCCTCTCCCTCTCCTCTCCCTCTCCCTCTCCCCTCTCCCTCTCCCTCTCCCTCTCCCCTCTTCCCTCTCCCTCTCCCTCTCCCTCTCCCTCTCCCTCTCCCTCTCCCTCTCCCTCTCCCTCTCCCTCTCCCTCTCCCTCTCTCCCTCTCCCTCTCCCTCCCTCCCCTCTCCCTCTCCCTCTCCTTCCTCTCCCTCTCCCTCTCCCTCTTCCCTTTCTTCCTTTTTCTTACCTTCCCTTCCCTTCTTTACTTTTTCTTTTCTTCTTTCTCCTCTCATCCCATCCCAACTCCTGCTGCTGACACTGGCAGTGACACTGGTGACACTGCAGGTGACACAGCCCGGGACTGGGTGCGTGTGGGTGTCCCCACGCTGGGTGTGGGGTTCAGGGGGGGTCTCCCGAGTGCTGTCCCTCCACGTCCTGGTGTCTCTTTAACCCTTGGTGTCCCAGCTGGGAACACCTTTTTCCCTTTTTCCTTCCCTTTTTCCTTCCCTTTTCTTTTTTCTTTCCTTTCCTGGGTTCAGGGGTCTCCTGGGTGCTGTCACTTTCCTTTCTCCTTTCCTTTCTCCTTCTTTCCTTTCTCCTTCTTTCCTTTCTCCTTCTTTCCTTTCTCCTTCTTTCCTTTCTCCTCCTTTCCTTTCTCCATTCCTTTCTCCTTTCCTTTCTCCTTTCCTTTCTCCTTTCCTTTCTCCTTCTTTCCTTTCTCCTCCTTTCCTTTCTCCTTTCCTTTCTCCTTTCCTTTCTCCTTTCCTTTCTCCCTTTCCTTTCTCCTTCTTTCCTTTCTCCTTCTTTCCTTTCTCCTTCTTTCCTTTCTCCTTCTTTCCTTTCTCCTTTCCTTTCTCCTCCTTTCCTTTCTCCTTTCCTTTCTCCTTTCCTTTCTCCTTTCCTTTCTCCTTTCCTTTCTCCTTCTTTCCTTTCTCCTCCTTTCCTTTCTCCTTTCCTTTCTCCTCCTTTCCTTTCTCCTTCTTTCCTTTCTCCTCCTTTCCTTTCTCCTTTCCTTTCTCCTTTCCTTTCTCCTTTCCTTTCTCCTTTCCTTTCTCCTTTCCTTTCTCCTTTCCTTTCTCCTTTCCTTTCTCCTTTCCTTTCTCCTTTCCTTTCTCCTTTCCTTTCTCCTTTCCTTTCTCCTTTCCTTTCTCCTTTCCTTTTTCTTTTCTTCTTTCTCCTCTCATCCCATCCCAACTCCTGCTGCTGACACTGGCAGTGACACTGGTGACACTGCAGGTGACACAGCCCGGGTCTGGGTGCGTGTGGGTGTCCCCACGCTGGGTGTGGGGTTCAGGGGGGGTCTCCCGGGTGCTGTCCCCCCATGTCCTGGTGTCTCTTTAACCCTTGGTGTCCCAGCTGGGAACGTCCCCACGTCATGTACGGGCAGCTGCTGGACTGGCTGCGGTACCTGGTGGCCTGGCAGCCGGTGATCATCGGCATGGTGCAGGGCATCAACTACGTCCTGGGGCTGGAGTAAGGGACAGGAGGGGACAGCCAGCAGAGGACACGTCCCCCCGCCCCGGGGCAGGGGGGGACACACGGCCCTGGATGGGGGGAACCCTCGGGCCACGCTCTTGTCACCTCTCGGGGGACCTGGGTGGCCTCCTGAGGTGGCCCCGGGGCTGAGGGGTGGGGAGGCCTCAGCACCTGGGGGGCGTTTTTTAAAATCAATTATTTTAATGAGTGGAGTTCAAACCTTTCTGTGCCAGGGGATGAGTGAGACTTGGGGTGTCCCCTCCTCATCCCTCTGTCCCCAAGAGTGGGGGGCTTGGGACAAACCTTGGGGGGGTTTGGGGAGAGTTTGGGGGATTTTGGGGAAAGGAAAGAAGGGGATGAAGAGGGCGAGGGAAGCATTGGAAGTGCCTGGGAATGGTGGGAGAGGGGGAGAGGAAGGGTCAGGAGGGGAATAGAGAGGGGGGGGCTGTGGGGAGGGGTCCCGGGGCTGAGGTGTGGGGAGGCCTCAGTAATTATTTTAGTAATTATTTTAATGAGTGGAGTTCAAAGCTTTCTGTGCCAGGGGATGAGTGACACTTGGGGTGTCCCCTCCTCATCCTGCTGTCCCCAAGCCTGGGGGTCCTGATGGGGTTTGGGGAGAATTTGGGGGATTTTGGGGAAAGGAAAGGAAAGGAGGGGATGAAGAGAGCGAGGGAAGCGTTGGAAGTGCTTGGGAATGGTGGGAGAGGGAGGGGAATGGTGAGGAGGGGGAGAAGGGAAGGGGGGGGCTGTGGGGAGGGGTCCCGGGACTGAGGGGTGGGGAGGCCTCAGCACCTGGGGGGGGAAGGATTTTTAAAAGTAATTATATTAATGAGTGGAGTTCAAACCTTGGGTGACCCCTCCCTGTCCTGCTGTCCCCAAGCTCGTTTTACCCCCAGCAGGAGACAGGGGACAGGAGACAAGGGGACATGGGACAGGGGACAGAGGGACAGGGGATGGGGGATGGAGGACAGGGGGACAGAGAGACAGAGGGATGGGACAGGGGATGGGGGGAGAGGGGACATGAGGACAGGGGGACAGGAGGCAGGGGGAGAGGGGACATGGGGACAGAGGGACAGGGGGACAGAGGGACAGGGGACATGGGGACAGGGGACAGAGGGACAGGGGATGGGGGATGGAGGACATGGGGACAGAGGGATGGGACAGGGGACAGAGGGACAGGGGACATGGGGACAGGGACAGGTCCCCGGAGCAGCAGCGAGGAGGGGACATGGGGGGGGGTCTGGGGAGGAGACTTTGGGGACAAGGAGGGGACACGGGCTCGTCCCAGCACCCCCCCAGTCTCTGTCCCTTCCCTGGGGACAAGTGACACCCTGATGGTGGCCTGGGGTCTCCTTCTTGGACCCTCTCAGCTTTTCTATGTCCCCGTGTCCCCCCCCCTTGGGGACAGCCCCGGGCAGGGAGTGACCCCGGTGACATTCCTCTGCCTTTTGGTGTCCCTTTTGGTGGCAGTGAGGGTGAGGAGGGGGTTGTCCCCACCTTGGGGACACCTGGCTGGTGGGAATCCCCCTTTGGTGGCAGGGGGGTGACAGGGATGGAGCCAGGGACACGGGAGGGTCCTGGTGTCCCCTGCACCACTCAGGGCTGTGTCACCATCCCCATCAGCCGTGTCACCACCCCCCAGACTGTGTCACTGTCACCCCAATCTGTGTCACCAACCCCCCAACCCTTGCCACTGTCACCCCAAGCTGTGTCACCACCCCCAGGCCGTGTCACTGTCACCCCAAGCTGTGTCACCACCCCCAGGCTGTGCCACTGTCACCCCAAGCCGTGTCACCCCCCCCAACCCGTGCCACTGTCACCCCAAACCGTGTCACTGTCACCCCAAACCGTGTCACTGTCACCCCAAGCCGTGTCACTGTCACCCCAAGCCGTGTCACCCCCCCCCAGGCTGTGCCACTGTCACCCAAGTGATGCCACCACCCCAGTCCTTGTCACTGTCCCCCTGGCACCAGGGACCTTGGCCTTGGGGGGGGGGTTTTGGTGCACCCCATGCTGGTGACACGTGGGGACAATGTCCCCAACCCCAGGACACTTGGGAGGTGACAGGGAGCCTGGGGGGGTCACATCATGTCCCCTCCCCAGGGGTGCTGGGGACACGTGGAGGGGACACGAGGCCTGGTCCTGGGGTGGTGGCTGTGTCACCCTTGGGGGGGGGGATGTGTGTGTGTGTTGGGGGGGTGACAATGCCACCTGTGTCCCCCCCTGGAGTCCCTTTTGGGTTTCCTCCCGGGGGGGTTTGTGCCAAAGGCAGAAATAAGAGTCCTGGGAACGGCCCCCCCGCCTCCGCTGCTTCTTCCCCGCCTCTCCCAGTGCCACCAGTTCAGCACCAGTGGTACCTGACTGGGATTGGGGGGGTGCCCGGCAGCTGGGGGGGGCACCTCCTGACACGGGTGACACCGGGGACACCCACAGAGGGGACACCCACGGGGGGGGGGGGAGCTGAGGGGACACAGAGCTGGGCTGAGACCGGGCAGCAACTCGTGACATGGGAGAGCCCCAAAGCCCAGAGCCCCCCCCCCCATGTCCCTGTCACCCCCCCCAGAGCCAGGAGGGGACATTGGGTGGCTGTGTCCCCACGGGGGGGGGGGGGGTCCCCATCTCTGCCTGGGGGTCCTGCACCCCCCTCCCCACTGCTTCTTAAAGCACTTCAAGGTCACCCGGGGTCACCCGTGTCCTGGGGGGGGGGACACGAGGTGGCTCTGGTGGCCCTGGGGGGGGGGGACAGGATTCACCCTGGACACCCCCCAGCCCTGCCCCATGCAGGGGGGGTTTGGGGACACCCCCCACCCCCCCCTTGGGGAGCTGGGCCCATAGCACCCTATGGGGGAGTGGGGAGGGGGTGTGGGGGGGGTCCCCTTGGTGTCTCCATGGGACACCAGGGCTGGGGGGGAGGGGGGGGCGTGGGTGCCAACCCCCTCCCTGGGAAGCTTTGGGGGGACTGTGACCCCCCCCTGGGCAGGGGACAGGGACAAGACCTGGATCCTGGATGTTGGAGGTTTGGGGTGAGGGGGGGGCTGGAGAAGACCCCCCCCAAGAGCTGCCCCCCACCCAAGGAGCCCCAAGAAACCCCCAGAGCCCCCCCCGTGGTGTCCCAGCCAATCTGTATTCCTCTGGGGGGGGGACACAAGGGCAGCACCCAGGCAGGGACATCCCCATGGGTCCCCAACCCCCTCCTGGGGGGTCTCCATCCCTTCCCCTCCCTCCGGGGGGGTCCTGGGGGGGTCCCGGGGGGGGGCAGGAGGAGGGGGAGGTAGCATCGGGGTCGGTGTCCCCACGGTGACATCTCAGGGGTCCCTGATGGCTGCCAGGATGGGGAGGGCCAGGAGGAGCCCCCAGAGTTGGGGGGGGGCCCTGAGGATGGAGCTGCCTGGAGAGGGGAGAGAGGGGGGGTCAGGGGGGGGGTTGGGGGGGGATCGGGTGGGGGGGGGTTGGAGGGGGATGAGGGGGGGGGGGTCAGGGGGTCAGGGCTGGGGGCTTGGGGGGATCATGAGAGGGGGTTTGGGGGGGGCCAGGAGTGGGGGTTTGGGTGGGGATTTGGGGGGGGGTCACTGAGAGGGGGCGTTGGGGGGGATCACGAGGGGAGGATGAGGGTTGGGGGTTTGGGGGGGACTGGGGGGGGGTCAAGGTGGGTTTGGGGGGGATCAGTAGAGGGGGAGTCAGGGGGGGTGTCCGGGGGGGTTCAGGGGGGGTCAAGGGGGGGGTCAGGGTAGGGTTTGGGGGGATCAAGGGGGGGTCAGGGGGAGGAGGGTGGGAGGAGGGGGGTCAGGGGGGGATGAGTGGGGGGGGAGGTTTGGGTGGGGGTCAGGGGGGGTCAGGGGTCGGGGTTTGGGGAGAGATCAGGAGGGGGGGTCAGGGGGATCAGGGGTGGGGGTTTGAGGGGGGTCAGGGGGGGTCTGGGAGGTCAGGGTGAGAATTTGGGGGATCAGGAAGGGGGTCAGGGGTGGGTCAGGAAGGGGGGTTTGGGTGGGGTCAGGGAGAGGGGGGCCAGGGGGGGTCAGGGGGGTTCAGGGGTGGGGGTTTGGGGCGGTCAGGAGGGGGGGGCCAGGAGGTGTCAGGGGGGGCCAGGAGTGGGGATTTGGGGGGGTATCAGGAGGGGGGGTCAGGAGGCAGTGGGGGTTTGGGTGGGGGTCAGGAGGGAGGCTAAGGGGTGGGGGCCTGGGGTGGGGGTTTGGGGGGGATCAGGAGGGGGGATCAGGGGTGGGGGTTTGAGGGGGGTCATGGGGGGTCTGGGGTGGGGGTTTGAGGGGGGTCAGGGGTGAGAATTTGGGGGGGGATCAGGAGGGGGGGTCGGGGGTGAGGGTTTGGTGGGGGGTCAGGGAGGGGTGTTGGGGGGGTCGGGGGGGTGGTCAGGGGTTGGGGTTTGGGTGGGGGTCAGGAGTGGAGGGGTCTGGAGGGGGGGTTTGGGGGATCAGGAGGGGGGGGCCAGGAGGTGTCAGGGGGGGCCAGGAGTGGGGATTTGGGGGGGTATCAGGAGGGGGGGTCAGGAGGCGGTGGGGGTTTGGGTGGGGGTCAGGAGGGAGGCTAAGGGGTGGGAGCCTGGCGGGGGTTTGGGGGACTGGGGGATTGGGGGCTTGAGGGGGTCAGGGGGGGTCTGGGGTGGGGTTTGGGTGGGAGTCAGGGGTGAGAATTTGGGGGTATCAGGAGGGGGGTCAGGAGGCGGTGGGGGTTTGGGTGGGGGTCAGGAGGGAGGCTAAGGGGGGGGGGCCTGGGGTGGGGGTTTGGGGGGGATCAGGGGGATCAGGGTGGGGTTTGAGGGGGTCAGGGGGTCAGGGAGGGGGTTTGGGAGGTCAGGGGAGGTCTGGGGTGGGGGTTTGGGTGGGGGTCAGGAGTGGAGGGGTCAGGAGTGGGGGTTTTGGGGGGATCGGGGGGGGGGGCCAGGGGGTGTCAGGGGGGGCCAGGAGTGGGGATTTGGGGGGGCAACAGGAGGGGGGGGTCAGGGCGGGTCAGGTGGGATCAGGGGTGGGGGTTTGGGGGGATCGGGAGGGGGGGAGTCAGGGGGGGTCAGGGGTGGGGGTCGGGGGTGGCCAGAGGGGGGGTCGGGGGTCTCTGGTCTTACCTGAGCTGGGGGCACAGGACCCCCTCTGGCACTGCTGCTCTGCAGGAGGAACCAAAGCTGGGGGCAGGGGCCACATCCTGACCCAAATGGGCCGGACCGGGCCGGGGGGGGGGGCGGAACAAAGGGACCCACGGTGACAGCAAGGGGGGTGGGAGGGGGGGTAGGAAGGGTCTGGAGAGGGTTCTGGAGAGGTTGGACCATGTGGGGAGGTTCTGGACAGGCTGGGTCCATGGGGGGAGGTTCTGGACAGGCTGGGTCCGTTGGGGAGGTTCTGGACAGGCTGGGTCCATGGGGGAGGTTCTGGACACACTGGGTCCACGGGGGAGGTTCTGGACAGGCTGGGTTCATGTGGGAGGTTCTGGACAGGCTGGGTCCATGGGGGAGGTTCTGGACACACTGGGTCCATGGGGGGAGGTTCTGGACACATTGGGTCCACAGGGGAGGTTCTGGACAGGCTGGGTCCATGTGGGGAGGTTCTGGACAGGCTGGGTCCATGTGGGAGGTTCTGGACAGGTTGGGTCCATGTGGGAGGTTCTGGACACACTGGGTCCATGGGGGAGGTTCTGGACAGGCTGGGTCCATGGAGGAGGTTCTGGACAGGCTGGGTCCGTTGGGGAGGTTCTGGACAGGCTGGGTCCATGGGGGAGGTTCTGGACAGGCTGGGTCCATGGGGGAGGTTCTGGACACACTGGGTCCGTTGGGGAGGTTCTGGACAGGGTGGGTCCATGTGGGGAGGTTCTGGACAAGCTGGGTCCATGGGGGAGGTTCTGGACAGGGTGGGTCCATGGGGGAGGTTCTGGACACACTGGGTCCGTTGGGGAGGTTCTGGACAGGCTGGGTCCATGTGGGGAGGTTCTGGACAGGGTGGGTCCATATGGGAGGTTCTGGACACACTGGGTCCATGGGGGGAGGTTCTGGACAGGGTGGGTCCATGGGGGAGGTTCTGGACACACTGAGTCCATGGAGGAGGTTCTGGACAGGCTGGGTCCATGGGGGAGGTTCTGGACAGGCTGGGTCCATGTGGGGAGGTTCTGGACACACTGGGTCCGTTGGGGAGGTTCTGGACAGGCTGGGTCCATGGGGGGAGGTTCTGGACACACTGGGTCCGTTGGGGAGGTTCTGGACAGGCTGGGTCCATGGGGGAGGTTCTGGACCCACTGGGTCCATGGGGGAGGTTCTGGACACACCGGGTCCATGTGGGAGGTTCTGGACACACCGGGTCCATGGGGGTTCTGCTGTCTCAGGTGCCGGGTCCTGAGCTGGTGCCGAACCCCCCCGGTGCCATCACCCTCCTGGTGTTTGGGTCAGGAGCTTGGGGGGAGGCTGAGTTCTGGTTGGGGTTTGGATTGGGTTTGTGTTTGGGTTCGGGTTCTGGTTTAGGTTTGGGTTTGGGTTGGGGCTGGGGTTCAGGTTCAGGTTTGGGGTTGGGTTCAGGTTCAGGTTTGGGGTTGGGTTCAGGTTCAGGTTTGGGTTCAGGTTTGGGTTCGGGTTTGGGTTCAGGTTCAGCTTTGGGCTCTGGTTTGGGTTCAGGTTTGGTTTCATGTGCGGGTTTGGGTTGGGGTTCAGGTTCTGGTTCTGGTTCAGGTTCGGGTTTGGGTTCAGATTTGGGCTCAGGTTGGGATCAGGCCAATCCTCCCATCCTTGGGATGAGAATTCCCAAGTTGGGCTCTTGATCCCAAGGAGGAGCCAAGGGAAGGTTTGGGCAAAGGGGGCACCAACAAAATGGAGACAAGACCCCCTAGAGGGGGGCTGAGGAGTGTGGAGGCATCATGGGATCATGGGATCATGGAATCATGGAATGGTTTGGGTGGGAAGGGACCTCCTGGGGTCACTGGTCATGGAATGGTTTGGGTGGGAAGGGACCTCCTGGGGTCACTGGTCATGGAATGGTTTGGGTTGGAAGGGACCTCTTGGGGTCATCTGGTCATGGAATGGTTTGGGTGGGAAGGGACCTCCTGGGGTCACTGGTCATGGAATGGTTTGGGTGGGAAGGGACCTTTTGGGGTCATCTGGTCATGGAATGGTTTGGGTGGGAAGGGACCTCCTGGGGTCACTGGTCATGGAATCATGGAATGGTTTGGGTGGGAGGGGACCTCTTGGGGTCTCTGGTCATGGAATCTGAGAGGGATTTGGGTGGGAAGGGACCTTTTGGGGTCATCTTCTTATGGAATCATGGAATGGTTTGGGTGGGGAGGGACCTTTTGGGGTCACTGGTCATGGAATCTGAGAGGGATTTGGGTGGGAAGGGACCTCTTGGGGTCATCTGATCATGGAATGGTTTGGGTGGGAAGGGACCTCCTGGGATCACTGGTCATGGAATCATGGAATGGTTTGGGTGGGAAGGGACCTTTTGGGGTCATCTGGTCATGGACTGGTTTGGGTGGGAGGGGACCTCCTGGGGTCACTGGTCATGGAATCAGAGAGGGATTTAGGTGGGAAGGGACCTCCTGGGGTCACTGGTCATGGAATCATGGAATGGTTTGGGTGGGAAGGGACCTCTTGGGGTCACTGGTCATGGAATCAGAGAGGGATTTGGGTGGGACCTCCTAGGGTCACTCACTGGTCATGGAATCATGGAATGGTTTGGGTGGGAAGGGACCTCTTGGGGTCATCTGGTCATGGAATGGTTTGGGTGGGAAGGGACCTCCTGGGGTCACTGGTCATGGAATCTGAGAGGGATTTGGGTGGGAAGGGACCTTTTGGGGTCATCTGGTCATGGAATCATGGAATGGTTTGGGTGGGAAGGGACCTCCTGGGGTCATCTGGTCATGGAATCATGGAATGGTTTGGGTGGGAAGGGACCTCTTGGAGTCACTGGTCATGGAATTATGGAATGGTTTGGGTGGAGGGGACCTCCTGGGGTCACTGGTCATGGAATCAGAGAGGGATTTGGGTGGGAAGGGACCTCTTGGGGTCACTGGTTACAAAATCATGGAATGGTTTGGGTGGGAAGGGACCTCCTGGGGTCACTGGTCATGGAATCATGGAATTGGGTGGGAAGGGACCTCTTGGGATCACTGGTCATGGAATGGTTTGGGTGGGAAGGGACCTCTTGGGATCACTGGTCATGGAATGGTTTGGATGGGAAGGGACCTCTTGGGATCACTGATCATGGAATGGTTTGGGTGGGAAGGGACCTCTTGGGGTCATCTGGTCATGGAATGGTTTGGGTGGGAAGGGACCTCCTGGGGTCTCTGGTCATGGAATCAGAGAGGGATTTGGGTGGGAAGGGACCTTTTGGGGTCACTCACTGGTCATGGAATCATGGAATGGTTTGGGTGGGAAGGGACCTCCTGGGGTCATCTGGTCATGGAATGGTTTGGGTGGGAAGGGACCTCCCAAGCTCACCCCATCCAAGCCCTCACCCAGCTCAGGGTGCTCAGAGCCTTCTCAGCCCTCACCCCAAACATCCCCAGGGATGAGGCCCCAACCCCCTTCCTGGGCCATGGATCCCCATCCCAACCCTGGACACCCCCAGACCCCCGGTGCCAAGTCTTCCCCAGGACCCTCAGGGAGAGGCCTGGCAGATGGATCCTGTTGGATCCTTGCCCCAGGATGGGGTTGGGGGTGGATGTGGAACCCATGAGATCCCTCGGGGTGCTCAGCCCAGGGAGTGCCTGCACCTCAGCCTTTGGCACCCCAAAATTCCCTCATGGAAGGGACCTCTGGGGATCCCCCAGCCCAACCCCCCTGTCCCAGATGGATCCCCCAGTTGTGGGGGGAGACTTGTGCTCCATGTTCAGGTGTTTTCCCAAGTGTTCTCCAGCCTTTTGGTGGAAAAGAAGGACATGGAAGGGATGGAGTGAAGGGCAACGGAGCTGGGGAAGGGTCTGGAGAAGATGGAGAAGGTCTGGAGGGCAATGAGGAGGTTCTGGAGAGCATGGAGAAGGTTTGGAGAGCATGGAGAAGGGTCTGGAGAATGTGGAGAAGGTCTGGAGAATGTGGAGAAGGTCTGGGGAGCAAAGAGGAGGGGCTGGAGAAGATGGAGAAGGGGTTTGAAAAGATGGAGAAGGAGCTGGAGAGGAAGGAGGGTCTGGAGAACCTGGGGAAGGGTCTGGATAATGTGGAGAAGGTCTGGAGAGCAAGGAAGAGGGTCTGGAGAGCATGGAGAAGGAGCTGGAGAACATGGGGAAGGGGAGCAAGGAGGAAAGGCTGGAGCAGGAGAAGGTCTGGAGGGTAATGAGAAGGGACTGGAGAGCATGAAGAAGGTTCTGGAGCACAAGGGTAAGGTCTGGGGAGCAAGGAGGAGGTTCTGGAGAACATGGAGAAGGTTTGGAGAACATGGAGAAGGTTCTGGAACACGAGGAGAAGGTCTGGGGAGCAAGGAGGAAATGGAGAAGATGGAGAAGGGGCTGGAAAAGATGGAGAAGGTTTGGAGAAGATGGAGAAGGTTGTGGAGAAGTTGTGAGGAGCAGCTGAGGGCCCTGTGGGTGCTGATCCTGGAGCAGAGGAGGCTGAGGGGAGACCTTGTGGCTCTCTGCAACCCCCTGAGAGGAGGTTGGAGCCAGGGGGGGTCGGGCTCTGCTCCCAAGGAACAAGGGATGGGACAAGAGGAACTTTGGGCACAACTCAAGTTGTGCCAGGGGAGGTTTAGGTTGGAGCTGGGGAAGAATTTCTGCCTGGAAAGGGTTGTCAGGGCCTGGCCCAGGCTGCCCAGGGCAGGGCTGGAGTCCCCATCATCCCTGGAGGGGTTTCAGAGCCTGGGGATGTGGGGATGAGGGACATGGGACAGTGGGGATGGGGTCAGGGTTGGGTTCCATGATCCCAAAGGTTTTTCCCAACCAGAAGGATCTTGTGGTGGAGTCCCCATTCCTAGAGGGGTTTCAGACCCTGGAGATGTGGGGATGAGGACACAGTTGAAGCACTGGACTTGGAAGAGTTGGGTTAATGGTTGGTAGGGTTAACTGTTGGTAGAGTCCCCATTCCTAGAGGGGTTTCAGAGCCTGGGGATGTGGGATGAGGGACATGGGGTGGGGATGGGGTCAGGGTTGGGTTCCATGATCCCAAAGGTTTTTCTCCACCCTCAGTGATTCGTTGTTGATCCCATTTCCTCCCCCCACATCCCCAGCCCCATGATGGACCCCCCACCCCCCATTTCCCAGCAGAGGGGGAGGGGGATGAAGCCCCTTCCCCTGGTACCTCCCTGGGGACCCTCACCTCTCACAAACTCGCAGTTGTATCTGCTGAAGGTGCCCTGGGAACGGAGCTGCAGGAAGGTTTTGTCCCCGTGCTGGGTGACACCGGTGACGTTGAAGGTCTCGTAGGGTGGGATGAGCACATCCTCCTCCTCGGGGAAGAAGGAGAAGTCCCTGATGGGGACTCCCCAGCAGGTCCGGATGGAGAAGGAGGTGTCGTGGCCGAAGCTCCAGGAGCTCTCGTTGCGCAGGGAGCTGGAGGCGAAGTGGCCAAAGCGGACGAGCTGCCCGGGCCGGGAGGTGAAACGGAGCCCTTGGACCCCCCGGTAGACGTGGAAACATTTTTGGGGTGCTCGGGAGTCCCTGAGGAGACTCAGAGCTTGGGTCAGGAGGAAATGCAGCGTCTTGAAGTCAAACTTCTCCAGATAATCCCTCGGGGACCTCCCGGCGCTCCGCGTGGCGGCGTTGAAGACGCGGTGCAGGGGTCCGGGGGCCGTGTAGGCTGTGATGGCCACCGCCAGCTCCGGCCGCAGCCTCGGGGACATCTTGGGGTCTCTTCCCCTCCGGCTGCGCCATTCGGTGGCGGCCACGGCCCAGGCCTGGGCGTAGAGGCTGCCGGTGGAGAACTCGGAGGCGTTGAGGGCCCTGAGCTCCCGCTCCATGGCGGAGCCGCAGCCCCGGTATTGATCGTCGAAGGAGTCGGGGGCCATGTCCAGGGTCACCTCCTCCCGGGGGGAAAGGTCCCTGCTGAGCCCTGGGGGGCTGGGGGTCCCGAGGGTCCCGAGGGTCCCCGAGAGCAGCACCAGACCCAGCACCAAAGAGGGGGCCATGGGGGGGTGGGACTGGGGACTGGAGAGGGGGCTGTGGAGAGAAGGGGGACAGGGACGGGATGGGGGAACCCCCCATTCCAAACCCCCCCCCCATTCCAGCCCCAGCCGGGGGTACCTGTGAGACCCCAGTGTGGGCTGAGACCCCAAACCCCAGAACAGATCCCCCAAACCCCAACCCAGACCCCCAGCCCAGACCCTCAACCCCAACCCAGGCCCCAAACCTGGCTCCAGTCAAGACCCTAACCCAGGCCAAGACCCTGACCCAGACCCCAGCCCTGACCCCCTGACTCCCCCCCCAGCCCAGAGCTCGACCCTGGATGAGACCCCGACCCCAGCACAGGTCCAGACCCAGCTGAGACTGAGCCCGGACCCCAACCTCAGAACCAACCAAGATCCCAATCCCAGCCCAAACCCCAACCCCAGCTGAGACCCCAACCATGGCCATGACCCAGACCCAGGACCCTGAGACCCCAACCCAGACCCTGACCCCAAACCCAACCCAGCCCCCAGCCCTGGATCCAGCTGAGACCCCAACCCAGACCCCAACTCTGACCCCAAACCACCCCAGACCCCCCCACCTCTGACCCCCAGCCCAAATCCCAATCCTGGCCCCTTCAGAGACCCCAACCCCAATTCCAATCCCCCAAACCCAGACACCCCCCCCAGTTCCTCCCCTTAGAGCCCCCAGCACCCTCCTTGTCCCATCACCTGCAGACCCCAGACCCCCCTGGGCAGTGGTGTCCTCCGTGTGTCCCGCGGTGTCCTCGGGCTGGGGGTGTCCCCAGGTTGGGGGTGTCCCGGGCTGGGGTGTCCCGGGCTGGGGGTGTCCCCGGTTCTGCTGCTGCCCCACCTCCCCCTGGGCTTTTTATAGCCCCCAGCCCCCAGCCCCCATCAGTCCGTGCAGGCAAAGGAAGCAGCAGTAAGCACGTGGCAGCGCGGAGCAGAGAGCAGCAGCTAACTTTCCGAGGGTGGGCACTTGGCCAGACAGGGAGCAACTTGTAGATACATCATGGTCAAACGCGGCCAAAAGCCACAGTGAAAAAGAATGTGGGGCCTCAGACGGAGCTCCCAAGCAGGCACACGGCAGTGCAAGTCTCTAGCTGCAGTGAATGCCTGTGCCTGGCACTGGTATCAAAGGGAACCGGTGACACCGTTGTGAGCAAGTAAATGATCTCCTCAGGCAGGTGGTTAAACTGACAGAGGAGGTGGAGAGACTGAGAACCATTAGAGAATGTGAGAGGGAAATAGACTGGTGGAATCACACCCTGAGGCAGGGGCAGACGGGAGAGGTTGAGGAGATGATGGATCCCCACCCCTCCTGTCACCAGACAGAAAGAGAGGCCTTAAGAGACATGAATGAATGGAAGGAGGTCCAGCCTCGGAAGGGCAAGAAAAAATCCTCCCGACCCCCTCCTCCCTCCCAATTGCCCTTGAAGAATAGGTACGAGGCCTTGGAAATTCAGGGACAGGAAAACGTAGTTACAGAGGTAGACTTACCTAGTGAACCACCTAGGACTCGTCAGTCACCCCGTGTCCTTAGGACTTCTTCAATCAAGAAGGAAAGGAGAGTAGTGGTGGTGGGTGACTCCCTTCTGAGGGGGACAGAAGGGCCCATCTGTCGACCGGACCCATCCCACAGGGAGGTCTGCTGCCTCCCTGGGGCTCGGATTAGAGATGTTAAGAGGAAACTCCCTAATCTTGTGGGTTCCTCTGATTACTATCCACTGCTGATTTTTCAGGTTGGCAGTGATGAAATCATCACAAGAAATGTAAGGGCAATGAAGAGTGACTTCAGGGCCCTGGGACGGCTAGTTAGGGGGTCTGGAGGGGGTGAGGGGGGGCTGGGGGGGTCCTGAGGGGGGTCCTGAGGGGGGGGTGAGGGGGATGGTGAAGGGGGGGCTGAGGAGGGCAAGGGGGGGGCGTAAGGGAGGGGTGAGGGGGGCATAAAGAGGGGGGGCTGAGAGGGGGGTGAGGGGCGTCCTGAGGGGGGGGGGTTGAGGGGGGGGCGAGGGGGAGGTAATGGGGGGGGGAAGGGGAGGGGGTGAGGGGGGCGTAAGGGGGGGCTGAGGGGGGTCCTGAGCGGGGGGGTTGAGGAGGGAGTGAGGGGGGTTCTGAGAGGGGGGCTGAGGGGGGGGTTAAGGGGAGGGGGTGAGGGGGGCGTAAGGGGAGGTTGAGGGGGGGGCAAAGGGGGGTGCTGAGGGAGGCGCTGAGAGGGGGGGCTGAGGGGGGCATAAAGGGGGGGGCTGAGAGGGGGCCTGAGGGGGAGGTAATGGGGGGGGGGAAGGGGAGGGGGTGAGGGGGGGCTTAAGGGGGGGCTGAGGGAGTCCTGAGGGGGGTCCTGAGCGGGGGGGCTAAGGGGGGGCTGAGGGGAGTTCTGAGGGGGGGGCTGATAGGGGAATGAGAGGGATCCGGAGGGGGGGGGGCTGAGGAGGGGGCTGAGGAGGGGGCTGGGGGCGTCCTGAGGGGGGGCCTGAGGTGGGAGTGAGGGGGGGGCTGAGAGGGGGGGTTAAGGAGAATCCTGAAGAGGGGGTTGGAGGGGGGGCTGAGGGGGGGGCTAAGGGGGGAGCTGAGAGGGGGAGGGTGAGGGGGGGGGCTGAGGGGAGTTCTGAGGGGGGGGCTGATAGGGGGAATGAGGGGGATCCTGGGGGGGGAGGGGGCTAAGGAGGGGGCTGGGGGGGCCCTGAGGGGGGTCCTGAGAGGGGGGTGAAGGGGATGGTGAAGGGGGGGCTGAGGGGGGCAAGGGAGGGGCGTAAGGGAGGGGTGAGGGGGGCATAAAGGGGGGGCTGAGAGGGGGGCTGAGGGGGAGGTAATGGGGGGGGGAAGGGAAGGGGGTGAGGGGGGGCTTAAGGGGGGGCTGAGGGAGTCCTGAGGGGGGGCCTGAGGGGGGGGTGAAGGGGATGGTGAAGGGGGGGCTGAGGGGGGCAAGGGGGGGGGGCGTAAGGGAGGGGTGAGGGGGGCATAAAGGAGGGGGGTGAGGGGGGTCCTGAGGGGGAGGTAATGGGGGGGGGACGGGGAGAGGGTGAGGGGGGCGAAAGGGGGGGGGGGGGTTGAGGGGGTCCTGAGGGCGTTGAGGGGAGGGTGAAGGAGGGGGGGAGGGTGAGGGGGAGGCTGATAGGGGGAATGAGGGGGATCCTGAGGGAGGGGAGGGGGCTGAGGAGGGGGCTGAGGGGGGGCTGGGGGGGTCCTGAGGGGAGGGTGAAGGGTATGGTGAAGGGGGAGCTGAGGGGGGCAAGGGGGGGCGTAAGGGAGAGGTGAGGGGGGCATAAAGGGGGGGGCTGAGAGGGGGGTGAGGGGGGTCCTGAGCGGGGGGGTTGAGGAGGGAGTGAGGGGGGTTCTGAGGGAGAGGTAAAGGGGGGGGTTATGGGGAGGGGGTGAGGGGGGCGTAAGGGGAGGTTGAGGGGGGGGCAAAGGGGGGTGCTGAGGGAGGCGCTGAGAGGGGGGGCTGAGGGGGGCATAAATTGGGGGGCTGAGAGGGGGCCTGAGGGGGAGGTAATGGGGGGGGGGAAAGGAAGTGAGTGAGGGGGGCTTAAGGGGGAGCTGAGGGGGTCCTGGGGGGGGTCCTGAGGGGGGTCCTCTCCTTCTGTCTGGTGACAGGAGGGGGGGGGATCCATCATCTCCTCAACCTCTCCCGTCTGCCCCTGCCTCAGGGTGTGATTCCACCAGTCTATTTCCCTCTCACATTCTCTAATGGTTCTCAGTCTCTCAACCTCCTCTGTCAGTTTAACCACCTGCCTGAGGAGATCATCTACTTGCTCACACCGCACACATGCGCTGTCACCGGTTCCCTTTGATACCAGTGCCAGGCACAGGCATTCAGTGCAGCTAGAGACCTGCACTGCCGTGTGCCTGCTTGGGAGCTCCGTCTGAGGCCCCACATTCTTTTTCACTGTGGCTTTTGGCCGCGTTTGACCATGATGTATCTATCTACAAGTAGCTCCCTGTCTAGCCACGTTCCTGCCCTCTGGAAGCAACCTGCCGCTCTCTGCTCTCTGTTCCGCGCTGCCATGTGCTTACTCCTGCTCTCTTTGCCTGCACGAACTGATGGGGGCTGGGGGCTATAAAAAGCCCAGGGGGAGGTGGGGCAGCAGCAGAACCGGGGACACCCCCAGCCCGGGACACCGCAGCCCGGGACACCCCCACCCTGGGGACACCCCCACCCTGGGACACCCCCACCCCGGGGACACCCCCAGTCCGGGACACCCCCAGCCCGGGGACACCCCCAACCTGGGGACACCCCCAGCCCGGGACACCCCCAGCCCGAGGACACCGCGGGACACACGGAGGACACCACTGCCCAGGGGGGGTCTGGGGTCTGCAGGTGATCATAGAATCATAGAATCATAGAATCATAGAATTAGGCGGGTTGGAAGGGACCTCAGAGATCATCTAGTCCAACCCTTGACCCACCGGAGCAGTTGCTAGACCATGGCACTGAGTGCCACATCCAGTCTTTTTTTAAATGTCTCCAGGGACGGAGAATCTACCACCTCCCTGGGCAGTCCATTCCATAGCCTAATCACCCTCTCCATGAAGAAATTCTTTCTAATATCTAACCTAAACCTCCCCTGGCACAACTTAAGACTGTGTCCTCTTGTCTTGTTGAAGGGCGTCTGAGAAAAGAGTCCAGTTCCCACCTCGCTACAGCCTCCTTTCAGGTAGTTGTAGACAGCAATGAGGTCTCCCCTGAGCCTCCTCTTCTTCAGGCTGAACAGCCCCAGCTCTCTCAGCCTCTCCTCATAGGGCCTGTGCTCGAGTCCCTTCACCAGCCTGGTTGCCCTCCTTTGACCTGTTCCAGGACCTCTACATCCTTCTTAAACTGAGGCCCAGAACTGGCCACAGTACTGGTGTGTGGCCTCACCAGTGCTGAGTACAGGGGAAGAATCACCCCTGACCTGCTGGCCACGCTGTTCCTGAGCCAGCCCAGGATGCCATTGGCCTCTTGGCCACCTGGGCACACTGCTGGCTCATGTTCAGCTTTTGTCAGATGCAGACTCCCAGGTCCTTTCTGCCTGGCTGCTCTCCAGCCACTCTGTGCCCAGCCTGTAGCGCTGCTTTGGGGTTGTTGTGGCCAAAGTGCAGGACCCGGCACTTGGCCTTGTTGAACCTCATCCCGTTGAATCGCCCAACTCTCCAGTCTGTCCAGGTCCTCTGCAGAGCCCTCCTCCTGCCTTCGGTGTTGGCCCACACTTCCTCCCAGCTTGGTGTCATCTGCGAATTTGCTGATGATGGACTCAATCCCTTCGTCTAGGTCGCCGATAAAGATATTGAACAGAACTGGGCCCAACACTGATCCTGGGACACCACTAGTGACCGGCCGCCAACTGGATGCAGCCCCGTTCAGCACCACTCTCTGGGCCCGGCCCTCCAGCCAGTTCCTAACCCAGCACAGAGTGCTCCTGGCTGATCCCTGGGCTGACAGCTTTTTCAGGAGGATGCTGTGGGAGACGGTGTCAAAGGCCTTGCTGAAGTCCAGGCAGACCACATCCACAGCCTTCCCCTCATCCACCAGTCGGGTCACCCGATGATAAAAGGAGCTCAGGTTGGTCAGACAGGACCTGCCCTTCCTAACCCCGTGCTGGCTGGGTCTGATCCCTTGCCCATCCTGCAGGTGCTGTGTGATTGCACTGAGGATGATCTGTTCCATGACCCTGCCAGGCACTGAGGTCAGGCTGACGGGCCTGGAGTTTCCCGGGTTCTCCTTCCAGCACTTTTTATGGACTGGCATGACATTCCCCAACTTCCAATCGTCTGGGATGTCCCCCGTGAGCCAGGACTGTTGGTAGATGATAGAGAGAGGCTTGGCGAGCTCTTCTGCCAGCTCCCTCATCACTCTTGGGTGGATCCCATCCGGTCCCATAGACTTGTGGGGGTCCAAGCAGCTCAAGAGGTCCCTGACTGTGTCCTTCAATATTACAGGGGGGCTGTTTAGATTTTTATCACCTTCTATAGGCTCCAGAAGCCTGCTGTCAACAGGATAACCTGTCTTTCTGTTGAAAACTGAGGTAAAGAAGGTGTTAAATACCTCAGCCTTTTCCTCATCTTTGATAACTATATTCCCACTCATGTCCAGTACAGAATGAATGTTTTCCTTGCCTCTTCTTTTGCTATTGATATATCTGTAGAAGCATTTCTTATTGTCCTTCACAGAGGTAGCAAGATTCAGTTCATGTTGTGCTTTTGTCTCTCTGATTTTCTTTCTACATGATCTGACTATATTCCTAAATTCCTCTTGAGAAGTTAGCCCTTTTTTCCATAATTGATAGGCCCTCTTCTTAATCCTAATTTCTTTCAGAGTCTCCCAGTTCAGCCAGACTGGTTGCCTTCCCCGCCGGCTCGCCTTCCGGGACTCTGGGACAGCCTGTTCCTGTGCTTTCAGAATATGCTCTTTGAAGTATGTCCATCCCTCCTGGACCCCTCTGTTTTCAAGGGCTGTTTCCCAGGGTATACTCTGAACTAGTCTTTTGAATAGTCCAAAATCTGCTCTCCGGAAGTCCAACACAGAGGTTTTACTGACAACCCTCCTTGTATCCCTGAGTATTGAAAACTCTAGTATTTCATGGTCACTAAGTCCCAGTCGTCCATCAACCACCACATCTCCCACCAGCCCCTCTCTGTTTGTGAAAAGAAGGTCAAGTGGGGCTCCATCCCTGGTGGGCTCATTTACTAGTTGGAGCAGGAAATTGTCTTCAATACACTCTAGGAATCTCCTAGACTGCCTCCTCTCTGCGGTGTGGAGTTCCCAGCAGATGTCTGGCAAGTTGAAGTCACCTACGAGAATAAGGGATGATGATTTTGAAACATCCTCCAGTTGCTTGTAGAATATTTCGTCGACCTCATCATCCTGATTGGGCGGTCTGTAACAGACTCCCAACACGATATCGGCCTTGATGACCTTCCCACTGATTCTAACCCACAGGCATTCTGCCCTATTATTGGTGGTCTCAACTTCTACAGTGTTGAGAGATTCTCTAACATATAGGGCTACCCCTCCACCTCTCCTACCCTGCCTGTCCCTTCTGAAGAGCCTGTAGCCACCCATGGCAGCACTCCAGTCATGGGAGTCATCCCACCACGTTTCCGTGATAGCGACTACATCATAGCTTTCCTGCCGCACGATGGCTTCCAGCTCCTCCTGTTTGTTGCCCATGCTGCGTGCATTGGTGTACATGCACTTCAGCTGGGCTGCTGATTTGTCATTTATCTCAGGTAGTCCACCTTTAGGTTCCTCTCCGGAGAGCTCAGTTTCAACCCTCTCCCCCTTCAAACCTAGTTTAAAGCCCTCCTTATCAGCCCCTTCAACCTATGACCTAGAGTCCTTTTCCCCCTGTTAGTTAGATGAAGTCCATCAGACCTAATGACACAAGGCAGTTTGGGATTTGCCCCATGGTCGAAGAACCCGAAGTTCTGCCGGTGGCACCAATCCCTTAGCCACCTATTAATGAGATGGGTTTTCCTAGTCCTCTCCTCATTCAAGCCTTCTACTGCAGGAACTGAGGCGAAGACTACCTGTGCTCCTGACCCATCGACTAACCGACCCAGGGCCTTGAAGTCCTTTTTAATCCCTCTTGTACTTCTTCCAATAATGTCGTCACTGCCAGCCTGAACTACCAACAGTGGGTAATAGTCCGAGGACTGAATTAGCTGAGGGAGTCTCTTACTAATATCCCTCACCCGGGCACCAGGAAGGCAGCAGACCTCTCTATGGGATGGGTCAGGTCGACATATAGGGCCCTCAGTTCCCCTCAGAAGAGAGTCACCAACTACGACTACCCTTCTTCTTTTCTTTGTGGGTGAAGTTTTAATCCGTCTGTTAGACAGGGGGTGAGCGGGAGGCCTTATGGACAGATCGTCCTCTTGTCTGTCCTCTTCTTGATTCTCTGAGTCCAGGGCCTCATATCTGTTCTCTATGGGCACCTGGGGGAGTGGTGGGGGTTGGGAGAGAATTCTTTTGCCTTTTCGGTGGGGGACCTGTTTCCATTCTCCCCTATCCACCTGGTCTGCATCAGCTGCCTGATAGGAGGAGGGGCAGAAAGGAGACTGAGGGGTGACCTCATCAATGTGTTCAAATATGTAAGGGGTGAGTGTCAGGGAGATGGAGTTAGGCTCTTCTCAGTGGTGACCAGTGATAGGACAAGGGGTAATGGGTGTAAATTGGAGCACAGGAGGTTCAAGTTGAATATCCGGAAAAATTTTTTTCCTGTAAGGGTGACAGAGCCCTGGAACAGGCTGCCCAGGGGGGTCGTGGAGTCTCCTTCACTGGAGACATTCAAAACCCGCCTGGACACGTTCCTATGCGAGGTACTCTAGGTGGCCCTGCTCTGGCAGGGGGGGTTGGACTAGATGATCTTTCGAGGTCCCTTCCAACCCCAAGGATTCTATGATTCTATGATTCTATGATTCTCCTTCTCTTTCCCTTTCTTTTTGTTTCTCTTTGTTTTCTTTTTCTTTTTTTCTTTTTTCTTTTTCTTTTTCTTGTTCTCTTTCTCTTTTTGTTTCTTGTTTCTTTTCTTTCCTTTTTCTTTTTCCTTTCCTTTCCTTTCCTTTCCTTTCCTTTCCTTTCCTTTCCTTTCCTTTCCTTTCCTTTCCTTTCCTTTCCTTTCCTTTCCTTTCCTTCCCTTCCCTTCCCTTCCCCTTCCCCTTCCCCTTCCCCTTCCCCTTCCCCTTCCCCTTCCCCTTCCCCTTTCCCTCTTCTCTTCTCTTCTCTTCTCTTCTCTTCTCTTCTCTTCTCTTCTCTTCTCTTCTCTTCTCTTCTCTTCTCTTTCTCTTTCTCTTTCTCTTTCTCTTTCTCTTTCTCTTCTCTTCTTTTTCTTTTTCCCCTACCCTTTCCCTTTCCCTTTCCCTTTCCTTCTTTCCCTTTCCTTCTTGCCTTTTTCTTTTCTTCTTTCTCCTCTCATCCCATCCCAACTCCTGCTGGTTACACTGACACTGCTGATGACCCTGCAGGTGAGACAGCCCAGGACAGGGATGATTTGGGGGATTTTCTGCCTCCCCTTGAGTTTCTCCTCACCCATTCCCCCACCTCCCTCTCCTACCCTCAGGACTAGGTGCGTGTGGGTGTCCCCACCCTGGGTGTGGGGTTCAGGGGTCTCCTGGGTGCTGTCCCTTCCCTTTTTCCTTTCCTTCCCTTTCCTTTCTCCTTCTTTCCTTTCTCCTTCTTTCCTTTCTCCTTTCCTTTCTCCTTCTTTCCTTTCTCCTTCTTTCCTTTCTCCTTCTTTCCTTTCTCCTTTCCTTTTCTCCTTTCTCCTTTCCTTTCTCCTTTCCTTTTTCCTTTCCTTTCTCCTTCTTTCCTTTCTCCTTTCCTTTCTCCTTCTTTCCTTTCTCCTTCTTTCCTTTCTCCTTCTTTCCTTTCTCCTTCTTTCCTTTCTCCTTTCCTTTTTCCTTTCCTTTCTCCTTCTTCCCTTTCTCCTTTCCTTTCTCCTTTCCTTTCTCCTTTCCTTTCTCCTTTCCTTTCTCCTTTCCTTTCTCCTTTCCTTTCTCCTTTCCTTTCTTTTTCTTTTCTTCTTTCTCCTCTCATCCCATCCCAACTCCTGCTGCTGACACTGCCAGTGACACTGGTGACACTGCAGGTGACACAGCCCAGGACTGGGTGCGTGTGGGTGTCCCCACGCTGGGTGTGGGGTTCAGGGGGGGTCTCCCGGGTGCTGTCCCCCCATGTCCAGGTGTCTCTTTAACCCTTGGTGTCCCAGCTGGGAACGTCCCCACGTCATGTACGGGCAGCTGCTGGACTGGCTGCGGTACCTGGTGGCCTGGCAGCCGGTGATCATCGGCATGGTGCAGGGCATCAACTACGTCCTGGGGCTGGAGTAAGGGACAGGAGGGGACAGCCAGCAGAGGACACGTCCCCCCGCCCCGGGGCAGGGGGGGACACACGGCCCTGGATGGGGGGAACCCTCGGGCCACGCTCTTGTCACCTCTCGGGGGACCTGGGTGGCCTCCTGAGGTGGCCCCGGGGCTGAGGGGTGGGGAGGCCTCAGCACCTGGGGGGCGTTTTTTAAAATCAATTATTTTAATGAGTGGAGTTCAAAGCTTTCTGTGCCAGGGGATGAGTGACACTTGGGGTGTCCCCTCCTCATCCCTCTGTCCCCAAGAGTGGGGGGCTTGGGACAAACCTTGGGGGGGTTCGGGGAGAATTTGGGGGATTCTGGGGAAAGGAAAGGAGGGGATGAAGAGAGCGAGGGAAGCGTTGGAAGTGCCCTGGAATGGTGAGGAGGGGGAGAGGAAGAGTCAGGAGGGGAATAGAGAGGGGGGGCTGTGGGGTGGGGGAGGCCTCAGCCCCTGGGGGGTGATTTTTAAAAGTAATTATTTTAATGAGTGGAGTTCAAAGCTTTCTGTGCCAGGGGATGAGTGACACTTGGGGTGTCCCCTCCTCATCCTGCTGTCCCCAAGCCCAGAGGGTCTGGGGGGGTTTGGGGAGAATTTGGCGGATTTTGGGGAGAAGAAAGGAGGGGATGAAGAGAGAGAGAGCGAGGGAAGCGTTGGAAGTGCCCAGGAATGGTGGGAGTGGGAGGGGAATGGTGAGGAGGGGGAGAAGGGAAGGGGGGGCTGTGGGGAGGGGTCCCGGGGCTGAGGGGTGGGGAGGCCTCAGCACCTGGGGGGTGATATTTAAAATCAATTATTTTAATGAGTGGAGTTCAAACCTTGGGTGACCCCTCCCTGTCCTGCTGTCCCCAAGCTCGTTTTACCCCCAGCAAGGGACAGGGGACAAGGGACAGGGGGACATAGGGACAGGGGACAGGGGTACAGGGGACCGGGGGACATGAGGACAGGGGACATGGGACAGGGGATGGAGGATGGAGGACAGGGGGACAGAGGGATGGGACAGGGGACAGGGGACAGGAGACAGGGGGACAGGGGACAGGGGACAGAGGGACAGGGGACATGGGGACAGGGACAGGTCCCCGGAGCAGCAGCGAGGAGGGGACATGGGGGGGGGTCTGGGTAGGAGAGTCTGGGGACAAGGAGGGGACACGGGCTCGTCCCAGCACCCCCCCAGTCCCTGTCCCTTCCCTGGGGACAAGTGACACCCTGATGGTGGCCTGGGGTCTCCTTCTTGGACCCTCTCAGCTTTTCTATGTCCCCGTGTCCCCCCCCCTTGGGGACAGCCCCGGGCAGGGAGTGACCCCGGTGACATTCCTCTGCCTTTTGGTGTCCCTTTTGGTGGCAGTGAGGGTGAGGAGGGGGTTGTCCCCACCTTGGGGACACCTGGCTGGTGGGAATCCCCCTTTGGTGGCAGCAGGGTGACAGGGATGGAGCCAGGGACACGGGAGGGTCCTGGTGTCCCCTGCACCACTCAGGGCTGTGTCACCATCCCCGTCAGCCGTGTCACCACCCCCAGGCTGTGTCACTGTCACCCCAAGCTGTGTCACCCCCCCCAGGCTGTGCAACTGTCACCCCAAGCCGTGTCACTGTCACCCCAAGCTGTGTCACCACCCCCCAACCCATGCCACTGTCACCCCAAGCCGTGTCACCACCCCCAGGCCGTGTCACTGTCACCCCAAGCTGTGCCACTGTCACCCCAAGCTGTGTCACCCCCCCCCAGGCTGTGCCACTGTCACCCCAAGATGTGCCACTGTCACCCCAAGCCGTGTCACTGTCACCCCAAGCTGTGTCACCCCCCCCCAGGCTGTGCCACTGTCACCCCAAGCTGTGTCACTGTCACCCCAAGCTGTGTCACTGTCACCCCAAGCCGTGTCACCCCCCCCAGGCCGTGCCACTGTCACCCCAAGCTGTGTCACGTCACCCCAACCCGTGCCACTGTCACCCGAGTGATGCCACCACCCCCAGTCCTTGTCACTGTCCCCCTGGCACCAGGGACCTTGGCCTTGGGGGGGGTTTTTTGGTGCACCCCATGCTGGTGACACGTGGGGACAATGTCCCCAACCCCAGGACACTTGGGAGGTGACAGGGAGCCTGGGGGGGTCGGGGGGGTCACATCATGTCCCCTCCCCAGGGGTGCTGGGGACACGTGGAGGGGACACGAGGCCTGGTCCTGGGGTGGTGGCTGTGTCACCCTTGGGGGGGGGGATGTGTGTGTGTGTTGGGGGGGTGACAATGCCACCTGTGTCCCCCCCTGGAGTCCCTTTTGGGTTTCCTCCCGGGGGGGTTTGTGCCAAAGGCAGAAATAAGAGTCCTGGGAACGGCCCCCCCGCCTCCGCTGCTTCTTCCCCGCCTCTCCCAGTGCCACCAGTTCAGCACCAGTGGTACCTGACTGGGATTGGGGGGGTGCCCGGCAGCTGGGGGGGGGCACCTCCTGACACGGGTGACACCGGGGACACCCACAGAGGGGACACCCACGGGGGGGGGGGGAGCTGAGGGGACACAGAGCTGGGCTGAGACCGGGCAGCAACTCGTGACACGGGAGAGCCCCAAAGCCCAGAGCCCCCCCCCCCATCTCCCTGTCACCCCCCCCAGAGCCAGGAGGGGACATTTGGGTGGCTGTGTCCCCACGGGGGGGGGGGGGTCCCCATCTCTGCCTGGGGGTCCTGCACCCCCCTCCCCACTGCTTCTTAAAGCACTTTAAGGTCACCCGGGGTCACCCGTGTCCTGGGGGGGGGACACACGAGGTGGCTCTGGTGGCCCTGGGGGGGGGACAGGATTCACCCTGGACACCCCCCAGCCCTGCCCCATGCAGGGGGGGTTTGGGGACACCCCCCACCCCCCCCTTGGGGAGCTGGGCCCATAGCACCCTATGGGGGAGTGGGGAGGGGGTGTGGGGGGGGTCCCCTTGGTGTCTCCATGGGACACCAGGGCTGGGGGGGAGGGGGGGGCGTGGGTGCCAACCCCCTCCCTGGGAAGCTTTGGGGGGACTGTGACCCCCCCCTGGGCAGGGGACAGGGACAAGACCTGGATCCTGGATGTTGGAGGTTTGGGGTGAGGGGGGGGCTGGAGAAGACCCCCCCCAAGAGCTGCCCCCCACCCAAGGAGCCCCAAGAAACCCCCAGAGCCCCCCCCGTGGTGTCCCAGCCAATCTGTATTCCTCTGGGGGGGGGACACAAGGGCAGCACCCAGGCAGGGACATCCCCATGGGTCCCCAACCCCCTCCTGGGGGGTCTCCATCCCTTCCCCTCCCTCCGGGGGGGTCCTGGGGGGGTCCCGGGGGGGGGCAGGAGGAGGGGGAGGTAGCATCGGGGTCGGTGTCCCCACGGTGACATCTCAGGGGTCCCTGATGGCTGCCAGGATGGGGAGGGCCAGGAGGAGCCCCCAGAGTTGGGGGGGGGCCCTGAGGATGGAGCTGCCTGGAGAGGGGAGAGAGGGGGGGTCAGGGGGGGGGTTGGGGGGGGATCGGGTGGGGGGGGGTTGGAGGGGGATGAGGGGGGGTGGGGTCAGGGGGTCAGGGCTGGGGGCTTGGGGGGATCATGAGAGGGGGTTTGGGGAGGGGGGGCCAGGAGTGGGGGTTTGGGGGGGGATTTGGGGGGGGGGGTCACCGAGGGGGGGCGTTGGGGGGGGATCACGAGGGGAGGATGAGGGTTGGGGGTTTGGGGGGGACTGGGGGGGGGTCAAGGTGGGTTTGGGGGGGATCAGTAGAGGGGGAGTCAGGGGGGGTGTCCGGGGGGGTTCAGGGGGGGTCAAGGGGGGGGTGTCAGGTGTTAGGGTTTGGGGGGATCAGGAGGGGGGGTTCAGGGGGAGGAGTTTAGGTGGGGGCCAGGAGGGGGGGTCCAGGGGGGGATGAGTGGGGGGGGAGGTTTGGGTGGGGGTCAGGGGGGGTCAGGGGTCGGGGTTTGGGGAGAGATCAGGAGGGGGGGTCAGGGGGATCAGGGGTGGGGGTTTGAGGGGGGTCAGGGGGGGTCTGGGGTGGGGGTTTGGGTGGGGGTCAGGGAGGTGGGTTAGGGGGGGTCGGGGGGGTGGTCAAGGGTTGGGGTTTGGGTGGGGGTCAGGAGTAGAGGGGTCAGGAGGGGGGGTTTGGGGGGATCAGAGGGGGGGCCAGGAGGTGTCAGGGGGGGGGAGTGGGGATTTGGGGGTATCAGAGGGGGGTCAGGAGGGGGGGTTTGGGTGGGGTCAGGAGGGAGGCTAAGGGGTGGGGGCCTGGGGTGGGGGTTGGGGGACCAGGAGGGGGATCAGGGGTGGGGGGTTGATGGGGGTCATGGGGGGTCTGGGGTTAGGGTTTGGGAGGAGGTCAGGAGTGGAGGGGTCAGGAGTGGGGGGTTTGGGGGGATCGGGGGGGGGGGCCAGGGGGTGTCAGGGGGGGCCAGGAGTGGGGATTTGGGGGGGTATCAGGAGGGGGGGTCAGGGGGGGTCAGGTGGGATCAGGGGTGGGGGTTTGGGGGGATCAGGGGGGGGGTCAGGGGTTGGGGTTTGGGTGGGGATCAGGAGAGGGGTAGAGGGGGGGGCAGGGTGGGGGTTTGGGGGGATCGGGAGGGGGGGAGTCAGGGGGGGTCAGGGGTGGGGGTCGGAGGGGGCCAGAGGGGGGGTCGGGGGTCTCTGGTCTTACCTGAGCTGGGGGCACAGGACCCCCTCTGGCACTGCTGCTCTGCAGGAGGAACCAAAGCTGGGGGCAGGGGCCACATCCTGACCCAAATGGGCCGGACCGGGCCGGGGGGGGGGCGGAACAAAGGGACCCACGGTGACAGCAAGGGGGGTGGGAGGGGGGGTAGGAAGGGTCTGGAGAGGGTTCTGGAGAGGTTGGGCCATGTGGGGAGGTTCTGGACAGGCTGGGTCCATGGGGGAGGTTCTGGAAGGCTGGGTCCATGGGGAGGTTCTGGACACTGGGTCCGGGGAGGTTCTACACACCCAGGGGGAGGTTCTGGACAGGCTGGGTCCATGGGGGAGGTTCTGGACAGGTGGGCCATGGGGAGGTTCTGGAAGGCTGGGTCCATGGGGAGGTTCTGGACACACTGGGTCCATGGGGGAGGTTCTGGACACACTGGGTCCATGGGGGAGGTTCTGGACAGGCTGGGTCCATGGGGGAGGTTCTGGACACACTGGGTCCATGGGGAGGTTCTGGACAGGCTGGGTCCATGGGGGAGGTTCTGGACACACTGGGTCCATGGGGGAGGTTCTGGACAGGGTGGGTCCATGGGGGAGGTTCTGGACAGGTTGGGTCCATGGGGGAGGTTCTGGACAGGGTGGGTCCATGGGGGAGGTTCTGGACAGGTTGGGTCCATGGGGGAGGTTCTGGACCCACTGAGTCCATGGAGGAGGTTCTGGACAGGCTGGGTCCATGGGGGAGGTTCTGGACACACCGGGTCCATGTGGGAGGTTCTGGACACACCGGGTCCATGGGGGTTCTGCTGTCTCAGGTGCTGGGTCCTGAGCTGGTGCCGAACCCCCCCGGTGCCATCACCCTCCTGGTGTTTGGGTCAGGAGCTTGGGGGGAGGCTGAGTTCTGGTTGGGGTTTGGATTGGGTTTGTGTTTGGGTTCGGGTTCTGGTTCAGGTTTGGGTTTGGGTTGGGATTGGGTTCAGGTTCAGGTTTGGGGTTAGGTTCAGGTTCAGGTTTGGGTGGGGCTCAGGTTTGGGTTCGGTTTGGGTTTGGATTTGGGTTCAGGTTCAGCTTTGGGCTCTGGTTTGGGTTGGGATTCAGGTTTGTGTTCAGGTTTGGTTCTGGTTCAGGTTCCTGTTTGGGCTCAGATTTGGGCTCAAGTTGGGATCAGGCCAATCCTCCCATCCTTGGGATGAGAATTCCCAAGTTGGGCTCTTGATCCCAAGGAGGAGCCAAGGGAAGGTTTGGGCAAAGGGGGCACCAACAAAATGGAGACAAGACCCCCTAGAGGGGGGCTGAGGAGTGTGGAGGCATCATGGGATCATGGGATCATGGAATGGTTTGGGTGGGAAGGGACCTCTTGGGGTCATCTGGTCATGGAATCATGGAATGGTTTGGGTGGGAAGGGACCTCCTGGGGTCATCTGGTCATGGAATGGTTTTGGTGGGAAGGGACCTCTTGGGGTCTCTGGTCATGGAATGGTTTGGGTGGGAAGGGACCTCCTGGGGTCACTGGTCATGGAATCATGGAATGGTTTGGGTGGGAAGGGACCTCCTGGGGTCACTGGTCATGGAATCATGGAATGGTTTGGGTGGGAAGGGACCTCCTGGGGTCACTGGTCACGGAATCCGAGAGGGATTTGGGTGGGAAGGGACCTCCTGGGGTCATCTGGTCATGGAATGGTTTGGGTGGGAAGGGACCTCCTGGGGTCATCTGGTCATGGAATGGTTTGGGTTGGAAGAAACCACTTGGGGTCATCTTGTCATGGAATGGTTTGGGTGGGAAGGGACCTTTTGGGGTCAGCTTGTCATGGAATCATGGAATGTTTTGGGTGGGAAGGGACCTCTTGGGGTCACTGATTACAAAATCATAGAATGGTTTGGGTGGGAAGGGACCTCCTGGGATCACTGGTCATGGAATCATGGAATGGTTTGGGTGGGAAGGGACCTCCTGGGGTCATCTGGTCATGGAATCATGGAATGGTTTGGGTGGAGGGGACCTCCTGGGGTCACTGGTCATGGAATCAGAGAGGGATTTGGGTGGGAAGGGACCTTTTGGGGTCACTGGTCATGGAATCATGGAATGGTTTGGGTGGGAAGGGACCTCCTGGGGCCACTGGTCATGGAATCTGAGAGGGATTTGGGTGGGAAGGGACCTCTTGGGGTCATCTTGTCATGGAATCAGAGAGGGATTTGGGTGGGACCTCCTAGGGTCACTCACTGGTCATGGAATCATAGAATGGTTTGGGTGGGAAGGGACCTTTTGGGGTCACTGGTCATGGAATGGTTTGGGTGGGAAGGGACCTCCTGGGGTCACTGGTCATGGAATCAGAGAGGGATTTGGGTGGGAAGGGACCTTTTGGGGTCATCTTGTCATGGAATCATGGAATGGTTTGGGTGGGAAGGGACCTCTTGGGGTCATCTGGTCATGGAATGGTTTGGGTTGGAAGGGACCTCCTAGGGTCACTCACTGGTCATGGAATCATGGAATGGTTTGGGTGGGAAGGGACCTCCCAAGCTCACCCCATCCAAGCCCTCACCCAGCTCAGGGTGCTCAGAGCCTTCTCAGCCCTCACCCCAAACATCCCCAGGGATGAGGCCCCAACCCCCTTCCTGGGCCATGGATCCCCATCCCAACCCTGGACACCCCCAAACCCCCGGTACCAAGTCTTCCCCAGGACCCTCAGGGAGAGGCCTGGCAGATGGATCCTGTTGGATCCTTGCCCCAGGATGGGGTTGGGGGTGGATGTGGAACCCATGAGATCCCTCGGGGTGCTCAGCCCAGGGAGTGCCTGCACCTCAGCCTTTGGCACCCCAAAATTCCCTCATGGAAGGGACCTCTGGGGATCCCCCAGCCCAACCCCCCTGTCCCAGATGGATCCCCCAGTTGTGGGGGGAGACTTGTGCTCCATGTTCAGGTGTTTTCCCAAGTGTTCTCCAGCCTTTTGGTGGAAAAGAAGGACATGGAAGGGATGGAGTGAAGGGCAACGGAGTTGGGGAAGGGTCTGGAGAAGATGGAGAAGGTCTGGAGGGCAATGAGGAGGTTCTGGAGAGCATGGAGAAGGTTTGGAGAGCATGGAGAAGGGTCTGGAGAATGTGGAGAAGGTCTGGAGAATGTGGAGAAGGTCTGGGGAGCAAAGAGGAGGGGCTGGAGAAGATGGAGAAGGGGTTTGAAAAGATGGAGAAGGAGCTGGAGAGGAAGGAGGGTCTGGAGAACCTGGGGAAGGGTCTGGATAATGTGGAGAAGGTCTGGAGAGCAAGGAAGAGGGTCTGGAGAGCATGGAGAAGGGGCTGGAGAACATGGGGAAGGGGAGCAAGGAGGAAAGGCTGGAGCAGGAGAAGGTCTGGAGGGTAATGAGAAGGGACTGGAGAGCATGGAGAAGGTTCTGGAGCACAAGGGTAAGGTCTGGGGAGCAAGGAGGAGGTTCTGGAGAACATGGAGAAGGTTTGGAGAACATGGAGAAGGTTCTGGAGCACAAGGAGAAGGTCTGGGGAGCAAGGAGGAGATGGAGAACATGGAGAAAGGGCTGGAAAAGATGGAGAAGGTTTGGAGAAGATGGAGAAGGTTGTGGAGAAGTTGTGAGGAGCATCTGAGGGCCCTGTGGGTGCTGATCCTGGAGCAGAGGAGGCTGAGGGGAGACCTTGTGGCTCTCTGCAACCCCCTGAGAGGAGGTTGGAGCCAGGGGGGGTCGGGCTCTGCTCCCAAGGAACAAGGGATGGGACAAGAGGAACTTTGGGCACAACTCAAGTTGTGCCAGGGGAGGTTTAGGTTGGAGCTGGGGAAGAATTTCTGCCTGGAAAGGGTTGTCAGGGCCTGGCCCAGGCTGCCCAGGGCAGGGCTGGAGTCCCCATCATCCCTGGAGGGGTTTCAGAGCCTGGGGATGTGGGGATGAGGGACATGGGACAGTGGGGATGGGGTCAGGGTTGGGTTCCATGATCCCAAAGGTTTTTCCCAAGGAGGATTTTGTGGTGGAGTCCCCATTCCTAGAGAGGTTTCCAAGCCCTGGAGCTGTGGAGCTGGTGAGGACCATGGGGCAGTGGTGACCTTTGTGGAGTTGGGTTCATGGATGGACCTGAGGATCCTGAAGGGGCTTCCCCAACCCAAGGGATTCCCTGGTGGAGTCCCCATCATCCCTGGAGGGGTTTCAGAGCCTGGGGATGTGGGGATGAGGGACATGGGACAGTGGGGATGGGGTCAGGGTTGGGTTCCATGATCCCAAAGGTTTTTCCCAACCAGAAGGATCTTGTGGTGGAGTCCCCATTCCTAGAGAGGTTTCAGACCCTGGAGATGTGGGGATGAGGACACAGTTGAAGCACTGGACTTGGAAGAGTTGGGTTAATGGTTGGTAGGGTTAACTGTTGGTAGAGTCCCCATCATCCCTGGAGGGGTTTCAGAGCCTGGGGATGTGGGGATGAGGGACATGGGACAGTGGGGATGGGGTCAGGGTTGGGTTCCATGATCCCAAAGGTTTTTCTCCACCCTCAGTGATTCGTTGTTGATCCCATTTCCTCCCCCCCATCCCCAGCCCCATGATGGACCCCCCACCCCCCATTTCCCAGCAGAGGGGGAGGGGGATGAAGCCCCTTCCCCTGGTACCTCCCCGGGGACCCTCACCTCTCACAAACTCACAGTTGTATCTGCTGAAGGTGCCCTGGGAGCGGAGCTGCAGGAAGGTTTTGTCCCCGTGCTGGGTGACACCAGTGACGTTGAAGGTCTCGTAGGGTGGGATGAGCACCTCCTCCTCCTCGGGGAAGAAGGAGAAGTCCCTGATGGGGACTCCCCAGCAGGTCCGGATGGAGAAGGAGGTGTCGTGGCCAAAGCTCCAGGAGCTCTCGTTGCGCAGGGAGCTGGAGGCGAAGTGGCCGAAGCGGACGAGCTGCCCGGGCCGGGAGGTGAAACGGAGCCCTTGGACCCCCCGGTAGACGTGGAAACATTTTTGGGGTGCTCGGGAGTCCCTGAGGAGACTCAGAGCTTGGGTCAGGAGGAAATGCAGCGTCTTGAAGTCAAACTTCTCCAGATAATCCCTCGGGGACCTCCCGGCGCTCCGCGTGGCGGCGTTGAAGACGCGGTGCAGGGGTCCGGGGACCGTGTAGGCTGTGATGGCCACCGCCAACTCCGGCCGCAGCCTCGGGGACATCTTGGGGTCTCTTCCCCTCCGGCTGCGCCATTCGGTGGCGGCCACGGCCCAGGCCTGGGCGTAGAGGCTGCCGGTGGAGAACTCGGAGGCGTTGAGGGCCCCGAGCTCCCGCTCCATGGCGGAGCCGCAGCCCCGGTATTGATCGTCGAAGGAGTCGGGGGCCATGTCCAGGGTCACCTCCTCCCAGGGGGAAAGGTCCCTGCTGGGCCCCGGGGGCCTGGGGGTCCCGAGGGTCCCGAGGGTCCCGGAGAGCAGCACCAGACCCAGCACCAGAGAGGGGGCCATGGGGGGGTGGGACTGGGGACTGGGGAGGGGGCTGTGGAGAGAAGGGGGACAGGGACGGGATGGGGGAACCCCCCCATTCCAAACCCCCCCCCATTCCAGCCCCAGCCGGGAGTACCTGTGAGACCCCAGTGTGGGCTGAGACCCCCAACCCCAGGACAGATCCAAACCCCAGCCCAGACCCCAACCCCAGCCCAGACCCCAATCCCAGCCCAGACCCCCAACCCCAGGACAGACCCCCAGTCCCAGCCCAGACCCCAAACCCCAAACCAGAACCCCAAACGCCAGCCCAGACCCCCAACTCCAGCCCAGACCCCAAACCCAGACCCTCAACCCCAACCCAGACCCCAAACCCCATCTCAGACCCCCAACCCAGACCCCCAACCCCCAGGCCAGATCCCCCAGCCCCAGCCCAGACCCCAAGCCCAGCCCAGACCCCAAACCCAGACCCTCAACCCCAACACAGACCCCCAAAACCCAGGCCAGATCCCCCAGCCCCAGCCCAGACCCCAACCCAGACCCCAACCCAGACCCCAGCCCTGGAACCAGCTGAGACCCCAACTCAGACCCTGACCCCAAACCCAACCCAGACCCCAGCCCTGGAACCAGCTGAGACCCCAACTCAGACCCAGACCCCAGCTCTGACCTCAGCCCAGACCCCAACCCAGCCCCTGACCCCAACCCCAGCCCAGACCCCAACCCTGGAACCACCTGAGACCCCAACTCAGACCCCAACCCAGCTCCTGACCCCAAACCCAACCCAGCCCCCAGCCCTGGAACCACCTGAGACCCCAACCCAGACCCCAACTCTGACCCCAAACCACCCCAGACCCCCCCACCTCTGACCCCCAGCCCAAATCTCAATCCTGGC
>JALBCY010000035.1:549749-640689 GCA_023079485.1 Archilochus colubris
CTCCCTCCTTTTTTGCCCTCCCTCCTTTTTTGCCCTCCCTCCTTTTTTGCCCTCCCTCCTTTTTTGCCCTCCCTCCTTTTTTGCCCTCCCTCCTTCTTTGCCCTCCATCCTTCTTTGCCCTCCATCCATCCTTTTCCCTCCATCCATCCTTTTCCCTCCATCCATCCTTTTCCCTCCATCCATCCTTTCCCCTCCATCCATCCTTTCCCCTCCATCCTTCCTTCCCCTCCTCCTCCTCTCCTGCGTGTTCCTCCACCCCAGGGGTTGTTTTATCTTCCTCCCCATCCCATGTGCCTCCCCTTTTCCCTCCTGGAAGGTGTTTTCTGCTCCCATCTCCTTCCCCCTGGGATGTGATGGGGGGTGAGGTTTCCAAAAAAAATCCAGCTGGATGCAGCCAGATGGGAAAAAACCAGAGGGATTCTTGGAGCTGGGAGTTGAGCCCATCCAGGGGTGTGTCCATCCATGGACCATCCATATCCATCCTCCCCATCCATGGGGTGATGTCATCTGGCTGGCACATGGGGGGTGGCACCTGCTGCTGCTGCTTCCTTCAGGCAAATCCTGAAATCAGGTTTAAGGGGAGGGTTTAATGGCTCAGAATGCAGTTAGTGGAATGGCAGATCTATTTTTTAATTATTACTATTTTATTTTTCCTTCAGCTTCCTCAATTTTAAGCCCTCCTCAGGAAAGAAACAGGCTCTGGAGGTCTTAAACTCTGGCATTCTTCTGTCTTTTTTAGCTCTGGTGTGGTGTCAGGAGACTGCAGGCTTTTTTTTTTGCTCTGATTAAACCATCCAAAATGCTTTTGGGGCCCTAATAATAACGTGGTAGCAGAGGTTATTTTCCTTACCTCCTTGTTGAAAGGGTTACTTTTATTTTTCAGCTGGTTTGGCCAAACATCATGGCCTCTGCTTTAAAAAAATACCTTGGAAATGGGGGAGGACAAACTCTGAGTGCTCCAGTAGCTTAAATTTCTGCCTGTGGCTTCTTTTTCCCTTTTTATTTTTAACTTTTTCTTCAGAGTGGTTGTCAGTGTGTTTCTACTCTTTGCTCTTCAAAGCAGGTGGCCCTTTAGATGAGGTTTCTGCTCCTTGGAAAGATGCTTTTTTCCTGTATTTTTGCAGTTGCCATCTGCCCATTCTGTGCTCAGAGCTGCTGTGAAAAGAATTAGGAATAGTGCAGCCTGGGGGGAGGGAAGGAGTGGAAAAGGGAAGCAGGATTCCTGATAATCCATTTGATAACCCAGGCTGAACTGTAATAAATAGGATTTATTTGTTACAGCTTCTTGTTAGTGTACTGAAAGGGTTTGGGTTTTAAACAGATGAATAGTTATTTATCCTAAACATTTATGAAGTGGGAGAAGTGACACTTTTTAGTCTTAAGATGACCAGGGGGACTGTTTTGATTAAAACCAGTAGGAGGGACATCTTGCTGCTTCTACAGCTTCCTCTAAAGCCACAATTAAGCAATAAGCCATAAACTGAAGTCAGTTTTTTAGCCTCTCTTTCCCTAGCTGATAAAATGATGACCTTTCCTACAAGGCTGCTTGAACTTCTGACTTGGGGGGGGGGGGGATTTAAAAGAGGCTTCCTGTGTAGCAGGAGGAGCCTTTCTTACTCCTGAGGCTCGATGAGCTGCTGGCCTCTCCATTGCCTCGCACAAGAGTGAGCTGCCTCTGCGGGTGAGAGTCCCACCTTTACAGGCCCCCTGGTAATAGGGGGCCTGTCCTAACCAGGCACAGGTGGACTCACACCCACTCTTTGGCAACTTGAGGCACCTGGCTGTCTTGTTTCTCTACATTTCTCCCCCCCCTTTTTTTTTTTCTTTCTTACAGGATTTAACCCTTTGTTGTACAGCAAACTTTTCCCGGTTTGCCCTAGCTTACAGGATTTTTACACATTTTTACAACACTGATTACACTTATAGCTTACGGGATTTAACCCTAGTTTCTCACACTGCTGCAGCCTAGGCAAACCGTTCAATGTCAGCCCAGGCACTTTTCACAAAGTCTCCGACTTGAGTTGTTCTTCTCCCTCCTGTATCTGCTCTTCTCTTGGCTTCCCTCTGCTCAGGGGTTTCCAAAGAGAGAATCCTTATCTTGGCTTCCCTCTACTCAGGGGTTTCCAAAGAGCTTGCTGGTTCCTCATGGGATTATGGGATTTAACCCTTCCTCAGGGGATTCCATACATGGGTTTTAACCCTTCCTCATGGGATTCAATCCTCCTGGCTTCCCTCTGCTCAGGGGTTTCCAAAGAGAGAATCCTTACCTTGGCTTCCCTCTGCTCAGGGGTTTCCAATCCAAAGAGCTTGCTGGTCATACCTTTCAGGGAGAGTGTTAGCCCAGGCACTTTTTCAAATCAGGGAGAATGTTCCTGTTGCCAGCTCCTCACACTGCTGCTTCTTTATGTTGCCTGCATTCTCCACCAAATGTAGCAGGAGGAGCCTTTCTTACTCCCAAGGCTTGACAAGCTGCTGGCCTCTCCATTGCCTTGCACAAGAGTGAGCTGCCTCTGTGGGTGAGAGTCCCACCTTTACAGGCTCCCTGGTAATAGGGGGCCTGTCCTAACCAGGCACAGGTGGACTCACACCCACTCTTTGGCAACTTGAGGCACCTGGCTGTCTTGTTTCTCTACATTTCCCCTTTTTTTTTTTTTTACAACACTGATTACAGGATTTTTACAAACATTTTACACTTATAGCTTACGGGATTTAACCCTAGCTTACAAATACTTATCACAAAGTCTCTGCCTTTCTGACTTCAGTTGTTCTATTCCCTCCTGTATCTGCTCTTCTCTTGGCTTCCTTCTGCTCAAGGGTTTCCAAAGAGAGAAACCTTATCTTGGCTTCCCTCTGCTCAGGGGTTTCCAAAGAGCTTGCTGGTTCCTCATGGGATTACAGGATTTAACCCTTCCTCATGGGATTCCATACACGGGTTTTAACCCTTCCTCATGGGATTCCATCCTCCTGGCTTCCCTCTGCTCAGGGGTTTCCAAAGAGAGAATCCTTATATTGGCTTCCCCCTGCTCAGGGGTTTGCAAAGAGAGAATCCTTCTCTTGGCTTCCCTCTGCTCAGGGGTTTGCAAAGAGCTTGCTGGATCCTCATGGGATTACACGGGATTTAACCCTTCCTCATGGGATTCCATCCTCCTGGCTTCCCTCTGCTCAGGGGTTTCCAAAGAGAGAATCCTTATCTTGGCTTCCCTCTGCTCAGGGGTTTCCAATCCAAAGAGCTTGCTGGTCATACCTTTCAGGGAGAGTGTTAGCCCAGGCACTTTTTCAAATCAGGGAGAATGTTCCTGTTGCCAGCTCCTCACACTGCTGCTTCTTTATGTTGCCCATATTCTCCACCAAATGTAGCAGGAGGAGCCTTTCTTCCTCCTGAGGCTCATCGAGCTGCTGGCCTCTCCATTGCCTCACACCAGAGTGAGCTGAGCTCTGTGGGTGTGAGTCCCACCTTTATTGGCCCCTGGTAATAGGGGGCCTGCCCTAACCAGGCACAGGTGGACTCACACCCACTCTTTGGCAACTCGAGGCACCTGGTTTATCTTGTTTCTCTACATTTCCCCTTTTTTTTTTTTTTTTACAACACTGATTACAGGATTTTTACAAACATTTTACACTTATAGCTTACGGGATTTAACCCCAGCTTACAAATACTTATCACAAAGTCTCTGCCTTTCCGACTTCAGTTGTTCTAGTCCCTCCTGTATCTGCTCTTCTCTTGGCTTCCTTCTGCTCAGGGGTTTCCAAAGAGAGAATCCTTATCTTGGCTTCCCCCTGCTCAGGGGTTTCCAAAGAGAGAATCCTTATCTTGGCTTCCCTCTGCTCAGGGGTTTCCAAAGAGCTTGCTGGTTCCTCATGGGATTACAGGATTTAACCCTTCCTCATGGGATTCCATACAGGGGTTTTAACCCTTCCTCATGTGTAGTGAGACAGGACCAGGTGCCCTGAGTTATTGATGAGTGGGTGTGGGTTCACCTGTGTCTGGCCTCCCTCCTGAGCATGTGCAGGAGCAGGGGGCCAATAAGAGAGCAGCTGACACCCATGGAGAGAGCTCTCACTCTTCAGTGAGGATGGAGAAGTCCACAGCTCGAGGAGCCCCAGGAGCAGGCAAGAAAGGGTAGATCCCGGAGCCCCAGGAACAGCCCTAGGACATCGTCCAGGAATGGGCTAAACCCCGAGGCCTCAGGATCAGCCCTAGGAGCAAGAAGGGCTCCTCCCGCTACACTCATGGGATTCCATCCTCCTGGCTTCCCTCTGCTCAGGGGTTTCCAAAGAGAGAATCCTTATCTTGGCTTCCCTCTGCTCAGGGGTTTCCAATCCAAAGAGCTTGCTGGTCATACCTTTCAGGGAGAGTGTTAGCCCAGGCACTTTTTCAAATCAGGGAGAACGTTCCTGTTGCCAGCTCCTCACACTGCTGCTTCTTTAGATGTCTGTTGCCTGCATTCTCCACCAAATGTAGCAGGAGGAGCCTTTCTTTCTCCTGAGGCTCGACGAGCTGCTGGTCTCTCCATTGCCTCACACAAGAGTGAGCTTCTCTCTGTGGGTGTGAGTCCCACCTTTATTGGCCCCCTGGTAATAGGGGCCCTGCCCTAACCAGGCACAGGTGGACTCACACCCACTCTTTGGCAACTCGAGGCACCTGGTTTATCTTGTTTCTCTACACTTCCTGTGCATTTTGAAAACTGAAATTTTCTTGGAGGAGGAAGAGGAAGGGGAGGATTTGGAGCTCCTGGGGGCTTCAGAGGATGTCAGGGAAAGAGGTGAAGGTGGTGTGGGATGGGAAAGCCAGGAGAAAGCAGCAAGTACAGCATGAAGGGTTTTTTTTTTTTGGCTTTTTATTTCCCCACAAACCTAGGAAATGAGCTTTCTGTGGGTTTGCTGCTTGTCAGACAGCTTGACAAGGAGCTGGGGCTGTCTCAGCCCTTTCCCCACCCCCCATTTCCTTGGCCTTAGGGACTTTTGCTGCCTTTGATCAAAGAAAAAAAAAATCTATGTGCTGCTTCACAGCTGTGTTTAGCTGTGGGGAGCTTTTGTCCTCTAACCTCATTGAAAATGACTTGCTGTAATTAATTCTCAGGCTTTTTGATTGGGGTATTGGTGTCTTCTGAAGCTCATGGGCTGGAGGAAACCTGTCAGTGTGGTGATCTTCCTATTTTCCTCCTTTCTCCCCAGTATTGTGCATCTCTCATTAATGTTTCTAGCAGCTGGGTTAAAGGAAGCTCCCCAGCTCTCCCTCCTTTCTCCTTCACTGCTGGATCTTTACTTTTTTCTTTTGAGACAAGACTTGGAGTCACAGGGGTTTTGTTGCTGCCTTTTGTTTTGTCCTCAACAGTAAACTGTGTGAGCAAGAAGTCATTGTTCTAGATTTTATCCCTTTAATTCCTCTTCACCCACTCTCTTAACTTCCACATCTGCCTGGAGGCTCCTGAGGGAGTCTGGTTTCTCCCAGAAAAACCACTTCTCTTTCCAGCAAATGTTACAAATTTGGACCTTGCTGGGAGTAATTTCTTTTTATGTGCTTGTCTTAGGTGGCAGCAAGAATGTTCTGCACCCAGAGTGACACAGAAATGAGGTGCAGTAGCTGAGTGGTTGTTGTAAGGAGCAACAGAAGAGGTTTCAGTGTCTGTCTGAGGATCCTGGTTCAGCAGCTGGTGGGAGAGGAGAGTGGGATTAAGATCCTGATCTCCTTAATGAAAAACATGATCCCAGAGAAAGATTCCCAGCTCTGCTTACGAGTTGGAGTAAATGGGTGCCCTCCTGCTTCCCCTCAGCAAGTCTTTGTGAAAATGAAGCCTGAGCTCAAGCTGCTGATTTATTCATTAGCTCTGTAGGCTCCCTGACAGGGCTCGTGTTCCCTGGGTGGTGCTCAGTGTCCTGCAGCTTTGCCCATCTTCAAGAAAATAAAAAGTACAGAGGAGTGTTTGTACCCAAACAGTTCCCTGGGCTGTGGTTGCTGTGGTGGAGTGTACCTGGGAGAAGAGGAGGCTTTGTGGTTATTACAAAGGCACTGTCAGAATGTCACATGAGGGGAAAAAAATAACTTGAATTAGTTCCCCAGGAGCTGTTTGTGCAGGTCCCTTTCACAAGACTTGTTTTATTTTACTAATTCATGGACTTTTTTTTGTCAGTGGACCCATGTAGCATGGAGAGCTTCCTCCTTCTAACAAGAGGGGTTGGTTTGGGGTCTTTTCTAAGAGTTCCCCTCAGTGTTCTTTTAATTTTTGTGACTTGTAGGATGTGTTTCAAGAGCAAATGGATTTATTAGTTAGAGATTAAGAACCTGTTCCTGTCATGCAGCTTGTCCTTATTAAGACTTGTAAGTTAATTTTTAAGAACAAAAAATGGGAAAAAACAAAACAACCTAGGAATTTTCCACCAGTGAGAAGAGAAAATGACATGTATGGGTTGCAAACTAACATTAAAACATGGCAGAAAAACCAGTGAATTACTGAAACAGTTGATTCTGGGTAGGCTGGGGCACAAAGCCCATCTTGGGAGGAGCATGTAAACAAATCAGTGAAATAAGGGAAGCTCTGAAGTAACTCCAGTGCTGTGCTTTGCTTCCTGCTTTTGGATATTAAACTATATGAAATGGTCTTGGAATTGTACTGATAAATGATGTGGATGTCTGGGGAAGGGCTGTGAGTGCTCTGTGTTTACACACTGATTTTCAGATGTCAGAAATGTGGCTTGAGCATTCAGAGTTGCTTTGTACATCTGAGTTGATAAATCCAAGTAGGATCTCATGGTTTTAACTGCTGGTTTATCCATATTTAGGTGGTCTGGTGATTTTTTTAAAGGTTCTGAGAAATGGATCATTCTTGTTCTCCATCAGATCAGGATCAGAGGATTGCAGAAAGAAGGTTTCACCCTTCCTTCTTCTTACCCTTCCCCATGCTCCCTGCATGAGCTGGCAAAATATTCATGCAGTTGGTTCAGGGAATGGATCCAGGGGGGCAGGAGGAAGGGAGTGGATTTGTTATTTATTGATCAGGTTCACTGCAGCTGCAGAATTGTTTTTTCCTGACACAAAAAGGGAGCAGCATGTTCATGGGAGCAGCCTGGGAAGTGCAAGCTGTCTCCTGCAAGAGCAGTGATCTAGAAAGCATTACAACAAGAGGTTTCAATCCAGGTTATTTAAAAAAAACCAAAAACAAAACCCAAACTGTGGAAATGACTGTAAAAAAAAGCAGTTAGGGTGTGGGTTTGGTTTTGATTTTGTATTGGGTCAGGATTAAAAGAGGTGGGCTGGGGAGCCCTGCAGCACCCAACCCTGGTGCCTTCCACTTATGTGGAAGATTCATTAATTAATACATTTTATTTATATATATACATAAAATATATATTTATGTGCACATGTACACATATTTAAAGATGCATAAATAGAAGGACAGTGAGGAACAGCCCCAAATGGTTACCAAAAAAGACAACACCAACACCAAGACAAAGGGTCTGTGAAGTAGAAGCTTTATTTTGAGAAAGGTTGGGTGGTGGGGAGTTTATTCTGATGAATGTGGGGAATTTTTAGCTGCTGGTAGAGAAAGAGGGTGCAGAACAGAGGCAGGGGGTGGTGTGGAGCTCCTGTAGGTTCATGATGGGGGTGTTGGGGTGGTGGGTGGTAGGGTAAGGAGATGGTTAGTGGCACAGTGCTGCTATTTTCCAAGACTTCTAGCTGATTTTAAGCCCATAATGAGGTGCAGAGGGATGGCTCCCTCTTAGCTCTGAGGATTTTCCAGCTGCTTTTCAGCCCATGATGGGTTTGGAGAAGGTGGGTGATGCTGAGGTCCCTTTGTCCTTGGCTGTGGGGAGCTTTTAACAGCCTGTAGGGCCAGGATAGGGTTTGGAGAAGGTGGGTGATACAAAAATCCCTTTGTCTTTGGGGCAGCTGCCTGTAGGACCATAAGGGGCCGTAGAGATGGGTGGTGGAGTGGAAATCTCTTTGCAGCTGTGGGATGCTTCCAGCTGCCTGGTGTAGATCCTTTGGGGACAGAACTGAAGGAATCAGCAAGGCCTTTGACAGCGTCTCCCCCAGGATTCTCCTGAAAAAGCTGTCAGCCCATGGATCAGCCAGGAGCACTCTGTGCTGGGTTAGGAACTGGCTGGAGGGCCGGGCCCAGAGAGTGGTGCTGAACGGGGCTGCATCCAAATGGCGGCCGGTCACTAGTGGTGTCCCCCAGGGATCAGTGTTGGGCCCAGTGCTGTTTAATATCTTGAGTGAGGATTTAGATGAGGGGATTGAGTCCATCATCAGCAAATTCCCAGATGACCCCAAGCTGGGGGGGAGTGTGGATCAGCTGGAAGGCAGGAGGGCTCTGCAGAGGGACCTGGAGAGACTGGAGAGTTGGGCTGATCCCAATGGGATGAGGTTCAAGACAAGAACCCCATGGGGAGCTGCAGGCTGGGCACAGAGTGGCAGAAAGGGAGCTGGGATTGGCAGGAAGCTGAAGAGGAGGCAGCAGTGTGGCCAGGTGGCCAAGAAGGCCAATGGCATCCTGGGCTGGCTGAGGAAGAGCGTGGCCAGCAGGTCCAGGGAAGGGATTCTGCCCCTGTGCTCAGCTCTGGGGAGGCCACAGCTTGAGTCCTGTGTCCAGTTCTGGGCCCCTCAGCTCAGGAAGGAGCTTGAGGTGCTGGAGCAGGTCCAGAGAAGAGCAAGGAGGCTGTGAAGGGATCCAGCAGAATTGCTGTGAGGAGAGGCTGAGGGAGCTGGGGGTGTTGAGGCTGGAGAAGAGGAGGCTCAGGGGAGAGCTCCTCACTCTCTGCAACTCCCTGAAAGGAGGTTGGAGCCAGGGGGGAGTTGGTCTCTTTTCCCAGGCAACTCTCAGCAAGACAAGAGGCCATGGTCTCAAGTTGTGCCAGGGGAGGTTTAGGTTGGAGATTGGAAAGAATTTCTTTCTGGAGAGGGTGATCAGGCATTGGAATGGGCTGCCCAGGGAAGGGGTGGATTCTCCGTGTCTGGAGCTATTTCCAAAGAGCCTGGATGTGGCACTGAGTGCCATGGGCTGGGAACCACGGGGGGAGTGGATCAAGGGTTGGACTTGATGATCTCTGAAGTCCCTTCCAACCCAGACAATTCTATGATTCTATGAATGGTTTTGGTGTGTGGAGCAATATTATTGCACAGTTCACTCCAGGGAGGCAGAGTGGATGTAGGCTTTACCTAATTCACTCATCCTGAATTCCTCCACTCCTAGGGAGCTTCCTGCCATAATAGTTGACTGTTTAGGAGGCATTGTAGCTTTTTGAGAGACCAGGATTAAAGAACAAAGCAGAAGAAGACAGACTCACAGTGGAAATGTTCCCCCAGAAACAGGGGATGTTCTGTAGGGAACCTTCAACCCCTCAAGTACAATTCCCAGAGGCTGTGTTTGGCTCTCCCATCACCTTCCCCACTGCAGTGCTTCCCTAGCTGATTTTCCCAACAAAATGGTGCTGCAGTGCCTCATGAGAAACCAAACTTTCCTCACTTCACAAAAGGAAACGAGAACAAAACATTTCTAAAAGAAAATATACCTGAGAACTCCATCCCAGTGCCACTTCTGCTCAGAAGATGTTGGGAGAGGGGTGATCAGCTCTGCCATGGCCAGAGCTCTGCTGTGTTTGGATGGCAGAGACTGACCCTGATTTAATTTTGGCAAAAGCTTAAAATAATTGCTGGTTCAAACTTGAAGGCTGCCTGGCAGACCTTGGAGCACTCAGGCTGTGGCTGGCTGCCAATCTGGCTGAATTTTCAGCAAATTGGAGAACATTTTTGCCTTCTTCCAGGCTGCCTTCACAATGAGTGTGTGCAAACCAAACTGATTGCTATGAGAGTTGTAAAGTGCTGCTCATTTTGACACCTCAGAAACCCAGCTCTGGAATTACTACACATTATTAACATAACTGGGAGTGAAAGACACTGTGAGAAATACTCAGCTAAAGCCCTTTGATTCTCCAGTTGTTTCAGATTAGGTATCCTTATGAGCTACAAAAAAATGGAATTCTGTTTCAATACATGGAAAACTGAAGGTTTTCACAGCACAACATTGAATTCAGCAATATATATATGTATATTTAGCTAAACCTTAAGGCTTTCTTAAAGATTGGTGTTGCAGAGTCTCAGCTGCTGCACTGGACTGAGGATATGACCCCCAGCTCTGTCCTATTTCTGATTTTGGCAGTAATTTTTATACATATCTGGGCAGTAATTTTTTATACATAGCTGTTTAAACTGTCTCACATCCCCAACAGGCTCCTCTCCTTCCCCCCCATCTTCTTCCCCCCCTTCTCCTTTCCTTCCCCCCCTTCTCCTTTCCTTTCCCCCCCTTCTCCTTTCCTTTCCCCTCCTTCTCCTTTCCTTTCCCCCCTTCTCCTTTCCTTTCCCCTCCTTCTCCTTTCCTTTCCCCCCCTTCTCCTTTCCTTCCCCCCCTTCTCCTTTCCTTTCCCCCCCTTCTCCTTTCCTTCCCCCCCTTCTCCTTTCCTTCCCCCCCTTCTCCTTTCCTTCCCCCCCTTCTCCTTTCCTTCCCCCCTTCTCCTTTCCTTCCCCCCTTCTCCTTTCCTTCCCCCCTTCTCCTTTCCTTCCCCCCATCTCGTTCCCCCCCATCTCCTTCCCCCCATCTCCTTCCCCCCATCTCCTTCCCCCCCCCCCTTCTCCTTTCCTTCCCCCCATCTCCTTCCCCCCCATCTCCTTCCCCCCATCTCCTTCCCCCCATCTCCTTCCCCGTCTCCTTCCCCCATCTCCTTCCCCCTCCTTCCCCATCTCTTCTTCCCCCATCTCCTTCCCCCCGTCTCCTTCCCCCCGTCTCCTTCCCCCGTCTCCTTCCCCCCGTCTCCTTCCCCTCTCCCCTTCCCCCCGTCTCCTTCCCCCCCCGTCTCCTTCCCCCCGTCTCCTTCCCCCGTCTCCTTCCTCCCCTCCTCCCCTGTCTCTTCCTTCCCCGTCTCCCTTCCCCCGTCTCCTCTTCCCCCGTCTCTTCCCCCCGTCTCCTTCCCCCCGTCTCCTTCCCCGCTCCTTCCCCCGTCTCCTTCCCCCTCTCTTCCCCTGCCTCCTTCCCCTTCTCCTTTCCCCTTCCCCCTTCTCCTTTCCTTCCCCATCTTCTTTCCCCCATCTTTTCCCCCCATCTTCTTCCCCTCTCTCTTTCCCCATCTCTTCCCATCTCCTTCCCCACTCCTTCCATCTCCTTCCCCCCCATCTCCTTCCCCCCCATCTCCTTTCCCCCCATCTCCTTTCCCCCCATCTCCTTTCCCCCCATCTCCTTTCCCCCATCTCCTTTCCCCCATCTCCTTTCCCCCCATCTCCTTTCCGCCCTTCTCCTTTCCGCCCTTCTCCTTTCCGCCCTTCTCCTTTCCGCCCTTCTCCTTTCCGCCCTTCTCCTTTCCCCCATCTCCTTTCCCCCCTTCTCCTTTCCCCCCTTCTCCTTTCCCCCCTTCTCCTTTCCCCCATCTCCTTTCCCCCCTTCTCCTTTCCCCCCTTCTCCTTCCCTTCCCCCCTTCTCCTTCCCTTCCCTCCTTCTCCTTCCCTTCCCCCCTTCTCCTTCCCTTCCCCCCATTCTCCTTTCCCCCCCCATTCTCCTTTCCCCCCCCATTCTCCTTTCCCCCCCCATTCTCCTTTCCCCCTCATTCTCCTTCCCTCCCATTGTACTAAATTTCATGGAATCCCAGAATCCCAGGTGGGAAGGGACCTCAAGGCCCCTCTGCTCCAACACTTTTCATTTTATTCTTGTTGCTCTGAGCTGTCCCAGCACCCCCTGGAGCTGAGACTTCCAACTTCCCCAAGTGGGGGAATCCCCCCCTTCCCCTGGGAGACCATTCCAAGGTCTGACTGTCCTCAGGCTGAACACTTTTCCTCTTGTGTCCCATCAGAATCTCCCCAGGAGCACCTCATGCCCATTGCCCCTTGGCTTCTCCATGGGACTCCATGGGAACAGGGAGTCTCCAGCTGCTTTGGAGCCCCCTGGAACATCCTCAGAAGGTCTCCCCTCAGCCTTCTCTTCCCCAGGCTGACCAGACCCAGTTTCCTCAGCCTCTCCTCCTCTGCCAGCTGCTCCACTCCTCTGAGCATCCTCCTGGCTCTTCTCTGGACCCTCTCCAGCCTGTCCCCATCCTTTTTGTCCCTTTTGGGACACACAGCACCCCAGGGGTGCTCTGACAAGCACCAAGCAGAGCAGGATGAGGACCTCTCTGGCTCTGCAGGTGATGCCCTTGGGGATGCAGCCCAAGCATCCTCTTGGCTTTTAACATTTTAATTATGTTTTAACTGCCCAGGACCACTGGTTATGTAAAGTTCCTGGCTGAGCACTAAAGTGAAAACCAACAGAGCCAACTTGCCCCCAAAACCCCACATTTATGAGGAGGTAGTGCTGCCTTTCTAGAGATGGTATGCCTGTATATTTTAGTATAATAGTTTTATAGGAAAAAATAATGCAGAATTTACTCTTTTCTTTTGCTCTTATAAGTGCAAAACTGTGTTCAGACTCTTAACCATCCAGTGGTCCCTCTGTCTGTCCAGGATGTTTCTTGTTCCCATTTTTTTGTGGCAGTGAATCTGAAGTAGGAGCTTTTGAGAGCTTTTTTCTCTCCCCTGAGCCTGTCAGATCTGCCAGAGGAAGAGAGGACTCCCTGAATGTCTTTGGGACACTTGAAATGGGATAGGAAAACATGGCCTGACCTCTGCTTGCTCTTTACTTCCCATGGATCAAATGGCAAGTGTCTCCAAGCTATTTAAACATGAAAATGCTTCACAAATTTCCACCAAAATGGTAGATTAAAGCCTCTGAGGGCACTTATATTTTTTTTTAGGTGCTGCCAGATGGGAAATTAAACAGTAAAGGGCAGAGCTGGTGTTCAGGGGGAGGCAGAAAGTCTGGGAGAACAGAGCAGCAGGGACATAAAATGAAATTCTCTGTACTTGAGGGACTCTGTGGCAATCCAGGCTGGGGCTGAGCTCTGCTTAAAAGGTCCTGGAAGCTCCCCTGAGGGTGCTCAGCACCTTCCTGGGCCACTATGGGGAAGGAATTCTCTCCCTTTACTCAGCACCTCGAAGCCTACCTCCAGGCACTGGTTTTGGGGGCCTTCCCAGTACAAGAGGGACTGGGACAGACTGGTGAAGAGGGGTTCCAGGATGGTTGGATGCATGCAGTGAGATGGAGGGAACAGGATTTGACCCTTTCCCTGCTGAGCCAAGGGAAGATCCAAAGTCAGGAACCCAACTGCAGCCCAATCCTCAGCCAGAGGCACCTCTGTCCTCCCCTTCCCTCTCCTTTTTCTGGCCCTGCTTGTGCCTCTTCAGGTAGCACCAATCTCTCCTTCCAGGGCCCTCCTGGCTGCTGTCACCTTATCTGCAGCTTTCCTGCACCCTGCAGACAGGGATCAGGGTCCCTTCCCCACCCAGAGCAGGAGGAACACCATCTGTTGCCTCTTGATTGCTGCCTTCTCCTGCCTCCTGACCTCTGTGTAGATATTTAGTTATTTCTCTATTTATTTCTCTATTTATTTCTCCATTTATTTCTCCTTTTACTTCTCCATTTCTTTCTCCATTTCTTTCTCCATTTCCTTCTCCATTTCCTTCTCCATTTCCTTCTCCATTTCCTTCTCCATTTCCTTCTCCATTTATTTCTATTTTTTTAACATCTTTACATCTTCTCTACATCTTCTCTACATCTTTACACATGTGTGTGGCTGTAAGGAAGGATGCCCTGTGCTTTGGGGGCTGCTTTTCAGGTGCCTGGAAAGCTCTTTGGCAGCTGAGGTCTCCCCATCCCTGGAGGATGTGGCTCTGACCTCCCTCCCTCCCTCATCCCTTCCCTCTTGGCCTTTGGGAGGTTGATCCCTGTGGCTTTGAAGGACCCTTCTCTCTGCCAGGTGCTTTTTCCACCAGTCAGGAAGCCTCTGAAAACCAATGTGGGGTTGGAAGGCTCTGAAGAGTCCATTTTTCCCTTTTTTGAGGAGAATCAGTGCTGCACACACAGATTTTTCTTGCAGCCCCCAGCCAAAGCCATGGTACTGCAGGAGGCAGCTTCTTGGTGGCATGGGACAGGAGCAGAGGAAATGGATGCAGGGGAAGCTTAGGCTGGATATTATGAAACATTTTTTTTCTCTGAAAGGGCTGTCAGACATGGGAATTGTCTGCTCAGGGCAGTGGTGGAGTCACCATCCCTGGAGGTATTGGAATAATGTGTAGACCTGGACCTTAGGTCCAGGGTTTAGTGGTGAGTTTTGTCTTGGTCAGAGCTTGGACTGCATCCCCTTGGAGGTCTCTTCCAACCATAGAATCATAGAATCATAGAATAGGCTGGGTTGGAAGGGACCTCAGAGATCATCGAGTCCAACCCTTGATCAACTACCGCCACAGTCACTAGACTATGGCACTGAGTGCCATATCGAGTCGCTTTTTAAATGTCTCCAGGGACGAAGAGTCCACCACCTCCCCAGGCAGCCCCTTCCAATGTCTGATCACCCTTTCCGTGAAAAAATTCTTTCTAATATCCAATCTGAACTTCCCCCGGCACAATTTAAGACCATGCCCTCTTGTCTTATTGAGAGTTGCCTGGGAAAAGAGACCAACCCCTGCCTGGCTCCATCCTCCTTTCAGGTAGTTGTAGAGAGCAATGAGGTCTCCCCTGAGCCTCCTCTTCTTCAGGCTGAACAGCCCCAGCTCTCTCAGCCTCTCCTCATAGGGCCTGTGCTCGAGTCCCTTCACCAGCCTGGTTGCCCTCCTTTGGACCTGTTCCAGGACCTCTACATCCTTCTTGAACTGAGGGGCCCAGAACTGGACACAGTACTCGAGGTGTGGCCTCACCAGCGCTGAGTACAGGGGAAGAATCACCTCCCTGGACCTGCTGGTGACGCTGTATCTGATACAGGCCAGGATGCCATTGGCCTTCTTGGCCACCTGGGCACACTGCTGGCTCATGTTCAGCTTCCTGTCAATCCAGACTCCCAGGTCCCTTTCTGCCTGGCTGCTCTCCAGCCACTCTGTCCCCAGCCTGTAGCGCTGCATGGGGTTGTTGTGGCCAAAGTGCAGGACCCGGCACTTGGCCTTGTTGAACCTCATCCCGTTGGAGTCAGCCCATCTCTCCAGTCTCTCCAGGTCCCTCTGCAGAGCCCTCCTGCCTTCCAGCTGATCAACACTTCTCCCCAGCTTGGGGTCATCAGCAAACTTGCTGATGATGGACTCAATCCCCTCCTCTAAATCCTCACTCAAGATATTAAACAGCACTGGGCCCAACACTGATCCCTGGGGGACACCACTAGTGACCGGCCGCCATTTGGGTGCAGCCCCGTTCAGCACCACTCTCTGGGCCCGGCCCTCCAGCCAGTTCCTAACCCAGCACAGAGTGCTCCTGGCTGATCCATGGGCTGACAGCTTTTTCAGGAGGATGCTGTGGGAGACGGTGTCAAAGGCCTTGCTGAAGTCCAGGCAGACCACATCCACAGCCTTCCCCTCATCCACCAGGCGGGTCACCTGATCATAAAAGGAGACATTCTATGAAATAAATCTTTTTAAAACTTTTTTCTTCTTCTCCCTTCCCTAACCATTTCCTAATGGAACCACAGATAAAGCAGATCAGTCTCCTAATGTCTAAGCCAGAGGGTGAAACAGAGCAGCACCACATCCCTTCTTTCAGTTGCTTCAGGAGTTTCACCTCATAGTGAGTGGAAAGCTTTGAAATTTTCTTCTTTAGTTCATAACTTTTTCCTCCTTTTTTTCTTTTCTGATTGCAGGAAATTTGAGCTAATTGAATGCCACCTGAGCAGATTTTTTTAGCTGACTTATTTTTATTCCCTGGGCAAGAAAGAAATCTGAATTTATTTGTAGAGGAAATGTTTGCTCTCTTGCTGCCTTTGCAACACGCAAACCTTAAACTGGGAAACCTCTGACATGTTCTATTCCTGCAGGCAAGCAATGCAGCATATCCTAAAAAGCTGTTAAAGATATTGTGCAATTTGATAACTGTTTTTATAAAGCAGAACTGTTGACTAATGAGAGTGTGAAATGAGGTTTTCATGTCCTCTTGCCTCAGACTTTTCTCACATTAGTCATTTGTTTTCTGGTTGAGTGTTTGTGAACCACTTAGCAGCTTTCATTTCTGAAATATTTCTTGTGTCCCATTGTTTTTTGGGTTATTTTTCCTCATTTTTAGTTGTTACTAAAAATGTTTAGTTGCTCTGCTCTTAGACTTCTCCCAGAGCCTGAACAATTCCTGCTTGCCTTTTGTTTTGAAAGCACAAAGAAAACTGATTTTAAACTCACACTGCTACTCTGCCAGATCTCTTGTCCAGCTGAGGAAAGAGTTTCAGCTTTTGAGTAGCAAAAAAAGTTATTAAATATTTTTTCCCAAGTGAAAGCTGGTGCAACTTGTCTGCTGAAGCTTTTTTCTGCACCACTTTCAAACCCTCCTGAAGAACCTCCCTGTGTGCAGGGCCTTTTCCTGTGCTAGAGGCTGCCTTGTGGCAAGAAATGTGGGAGCTGTGGCTGGCTGACCTCCTTTTTTAAATGTCAGAGCTGCCACAGCTTTGCCTTTCAGATGGCACTTGCCTTTTTTAACCCTTCCTGAGTGCCCTGCTTGAAACAACCCTGTTTTAGAGAAGCAGGACCTGTACCCTTCTACAACTGGAGTAATTTTTATTTTATAGCTCTCAGTTGCTTTCTGCACTGCCTGGGATGTTGGCAAACCTGGCTGGGATGTTCCCTGAGTTGGAAAATAAAGATATTTTCTCATTCCTTTCCAAACTCCATGTCTGGGTGAATTGCTCCCTGGTGGTACATGTTGTAAAAGGACAGACATTGATATTCTTCTCTCTTTTTTGTTTTATTTTAATTTGTCAAACTGGATCTTCCTTCTCTACATTCCCCAGGAATGTCCAGGATGGTGTGGTTGGGACTTATAGAATGGTGGGGTTTGGAAAGGGAGCTCTGGAGATCAAGTCCCACCCCATGACTATCTAATTCTAATTGTTATAAGTAATTAATATTAAAATTTCCTTTTTTCCCCCACTGTTTCTTAGCCTCAGTACCAGTTGAGAGTGTGGAGTAGCTTGAAACAACCCTGTTTTAGAGAAGCAGGAGCTGTACCCTTCTACAACTGGAGTCATTTGGGTTTTACAGCTCTCAGTTGCTTTCTGCACTGCCTGGGATCTTGGCAAACCTGGCTGGGATGTTCCCTGAGTTGGAAAATAGAGATATTTTCTCATTCCTTTCCAAACTCCATGTCTGGGTGAATTGCTCCCTGGTGGTACATGCTGTAAAAGGACAGACATTGATATTCTTCTCTCTTTTTTGTTTTATTTTAATTTGTCAAACTGGATCTTCCTTCTCTACATTCCCCAGGAATGTCCAGGATGGTGTGGTTGGGACTTAGAGAATGGTGGGGGTTGGAAAGGGAGCTCTGGAGATCAAGTCCCACCCGTGACTATCTAATTCTAATTGTCATAGATAATTAACATTAAAATTTCTTTTTTTCCCCCATTGTTTCTTAGCCTTAGTAGTAGCTGAGAGTGTGGAATAACTCAAGAGGAGCACATATTGTGTGTCTGTGCCTTTGGAAGGTCATAACTTGGACAGTAATTCAAGTTTGGGAAAACAGTGAATAAACAGAGGGAGGTTTCAATTACCAGTGCCTTTTATCCACCCTTCCACATCACATTCTGTGCCTGGATTGGCTTTAAAACATCCCTTGGACTGGAGCCCCTTCCTACCTTAAGATAAATACTAAAATTAAGCTTTCAATACTAAATTAAGCCAATTTTAAAGTTGTTTATAACCACTCCCTTAGCTGAATGAGGAATGGGGGTGTGCAAGTGTTTTCTAGACATGGAAATGACAAACATATTTTTCATGAAAGCAATAACTGCTTAAAATAGAGTGGATTTCAGATGAGGGGAATGACTTCCTGCTGTTCCATTTAGCCAGACTTCTTGCCTTGTTAGGTGCCCACTTATTTTACTCATGGATGTTGGATGAGCAAAGTATGGGAGGAAATAATTTGTTAAAAAGTTCTGTCCTGACTTCTCTGGTGTTTGTACCCCTTCTGTTGGAACAGGAAACCCTCTGGTGTGGATCAGGAACTCCCTACAGCTTTGTTCAGCTTATTGCCAGGGTTGTGCTGCAAGAAATTCTGGACAAACATCACTGAGCTACAGAGAGCTTTGAGTCTGGGGGAAATAGTGAAAGGCTGTGAACAGTGAGACCAGGAAAGAAGAGAATCTCTGCTTCTTTTTTATCAACCATAAGGCTTTATATATTGAGATACCTCAAATTAACTGATTTACAAAGTATTTAATTTCTAAATGTCTCTGAGTAGGGTGGTGGATGTGTATTTTGCTGGTTTGGAGGGCAAACCATAGAATCAGAGAATGGTTTGGGTTGGAAGGGACCTTCAGGATCATTGAATTCCAACCCCTGGATGGGCAGGGACCCCTCCCACAGCCCAGGTTGCTCCAAGCCCCATCCAACCTGGGCTGAGACACTGCCAGGGATGGGGCAGCCACAGCTTCCTTGGGCAGCCTGGGACAGGGGCTCAGCACCCTCACCCCAAACAATTTCTCCCTCCCCAAGATCTCCTCTCCATCTCCCCTCTTGCAGCTGGAAACCCTTCCCCCTCATCCCATCCCTCCAGGCCCTTGTCCAAAGTCCCTCCCCAGCTTTCCTGGAGCCCCTTCAGGCACTGGAAGATGCTCCAAGGGCTCCCCAGAACCTTCTTCTTCTCCCTCTTCTCCCCCTTCTCCCCCTTCTCCTTCTCCTTCTCCTTCTTCTCCTCCTTCTCCTTCTCCTTCTCCTTCTCCTTCTCCTTCTCCCCCTTCTCCCCCTTCTCCCCCTTCTCCCCCTTCTCCTCCCCCTTCTCCCCCTTCTCCCCCTTCTCCTTCTCCTTCTCCTTCTTCTCCCTCTCCTTCTCCTTCTTTCTCCTTCTCCTCTTCCCCCTCTTTCCCCCTTCTTTCCTCCCTCTTCCCCCCTCTTCCTCTTCCCCCTCTTCCCCTTCCCCTCTTCCCCTCTTTCCCTCTTCCTCTTTCCTCTTTCCCCCTCTTTCCCCTCTTTCCTCCTCTTTCTCCTCCTCTTCTTCCCTCCCTTCTCTCCTTTCTTCTTTCCTTCCTTCCTTTCTCTCTTCCCTTTCCTTTCCTTCTCTTCCTTTCCTTTCCTCTCCCTCTTCCCCTCTCCCTCTTCCCTTCCCCTTTCCTTTTCCTTCTCCTTCTCCTCTCTTCCTTTTCCTTTTCCTCCTCTTCTTCTTCTTTCTCCTCCAGACTGAACACCCCCAACTCTCTCAACCTCTTCCAGGCTCTCCCCACCCTCAAATTCCAGAATTTCTTCCCCATCTCCAACCTCAATCTCCCCTTTCTCTCCAACTTTTAACCCATTTCCCTTCTCCTCTCCCTACCCCCCCGTGTCCAAAGCCCTCCCCCAGCTTTCTTGGAGCCCCTTCAGATACTGGAAGTTTTTCTTTCTCTTCTCCAGGCAGAACACCCCCGACCCATGAGGATCCCACTGCAGACAGTTTCTTGCAGCGAGGCATTTTGCGGGACAGGGCGGATTTGTTGCTCTGCAGAGCTGGGATCTACTGAAAAGCAGCAAGCATATGGTTCAGATCCTGATTTCAAGGACTCAACGATGGCCTTAATCTTCTTTTTCAGAACCAAAAAACAAAAGAACAGATTGAGAGCTTGCTACAGAATGGAAAGCACAAAGAGCTACGGGATCGCCTGTGCTACAGGCTGAGCTTCGGGACTGCTGGGCTGCGCTCTGCCATGGGAGCAGGGTTTTGCTACATCAATGATCTTACAGTGATCCAGTCAACACAGGTAAGGTGAAGAATTGTTTGGGAGAGGGCTGAGTGGTTTCAGAGTAAACATTCGGGTTGCACAGTGCTCTGCAAGATGAGCTGAGGGGGAAACATTAAACAGGAAAGCGGTGGCGTGAGATGTTCAGTGCTGGAAGAAAAAGAAGGAGCTTGGTCAGGTTGAACTGGGAATCCTAGGAGGTAGGATATAATCCTTTCCACTGCAAACTGGCCAGTAAAGTCTGTTATATTGCTCAGAAGTTGGAAATCAGTAGTGATCATGAGAACTTGTAGTATTTGTCAGAAGCTAAAAAAAAAATCTGAATAAAAAAATAAAAAGCAAACCCACCCCTCCCAACCTTTTCTTCCTGTCAGCCCAAGTTGTGAATAACTATACAAAAAGAGCAGATTTTACTAAGGAAATGAATAGAAAATAAGATGGGGAAGGAAATGTAGACTGTGAAGAACATATGTCTTGTAAACAGTTTAATTTCTGGGGAATCCTTCCAGTAACACTGGTTGTGTTACCTACACCTGGTTTGGATGGGTGGAGAAAAGAATGTGGTGAAGTGCAGTGTAACTTCTGGCATTTTGTAAAAGTAGAGATGCAAGAAAGTTATTTGAGGTGTGAAGTTAAACTCTCAGAGTTTGATTTTTATCTTGCATAAATGAGGTCAGTGATCTGTGGTTTAATCATAGAATCATAGAATCATAGAATTAGCCAGGTTGGAAGGGACCTCAGAGATCATCTAGTCCAACCCTTGACCCACCGGAGCAGTTGCTAGACCATGGCACTGAGTGCCACATCCAGTCTTTTTTTAAATGTCTCCAGGGACGGAGAATCTACCACCTCCCCAGGCAGTCCATTCCATAGCCTCATCACCCTCTCCGTGAAGAAATTCTTTCTAATATCTAACCTAAACCTCCCCTGGCACAACTTAAGACTGTGTCCTCTTGTCTTGTTGAAGGTCGTCTGTGAAAAGAGTCCAGTTCCCACCTCGCTACAGCCTCCTTTCAGGTAGTTGTAGACAGCAATGAGGTCTCCCCTGAGCCTCCTCTTCTTCAGGCTGAACAGCCCCAGCTCTCTCAGCCTCTCCTCATAGGGCCTGTGCTCGAGTCCCTTCACCAGCCTGGTTGCCCTCCTTTGGACCTGTTCCAGGACCTCTACATCCTTCTTAAACTGAGGGGCCCAGAACTGGACACAGTACTCGAGGTGTGGCCTAACCAGCGCTGAGTATAGGGGAAGAATCACCTCCCTGGACCTGCTGGTGGCGCTGTTTTTGATACAGGCCAGGATGCCATTGGCCTTCTTGGCCACCTGGGCACACTGCTGGCTCATGTTCAGTTTCTTGTCAATGCAGACTCCCAGGTCCCTTTCTGCCTGGCTGCTCTCCAGCCACTCTGTCCCCAGCCTGTAGCGCTGCATGGGGTTGTTGTGGCCAATATTTGGGTGTTGAGCTTGGGGATACCCCAGATTTATTTGCCAAGAATAATTGTAAACAGATATTGATCTTTTTGAGGACTGCTCCTTGAGGAGTAGAGTGTTTTGGGGGTAGACTTCTTGATTTGAATAGAGAACAGGGAAATCTTGACATTTAGATGCAGCTCTTGACTGTCAGGTCAAGTTTTGGCCAGGGAGAGTTTAATCCTGATTTCCTGCTCCTCTGCCAGAGGACTTGGTGGTGGTGCTGGATCTACATTGAGACTCCTCATTTCTGATATATCTTTTCCTTGAGCCATTTTTCAGGGTCCTTTTCCTTGGAATTCTAGGTGATTAACAACCATTAATTAACCAAAGACCATTTTCTGGAGTTGGTTCTTCAGCATCTTGTTCCCTCCTTGGTTTTTAACTCTTGATTTTGGTCTTGATGCTGAAAAAGGCCTGGAAAATAATCAGAAACTTCTCTGTTTCCCTCCCTGCTTCTCTTTCAGGCAGTCTTAATGAGTTCTATGTGCTAATTATCCAAATAAATCAACCTGTTGATTAATACAAAGCTTAATCATCTCTGCTTTCTTTTGAAGCCCTGTTTTGGTCAAGGATTCATTCTCAAAGAGCTTGGTCCCCTTTTGTCCCATTTCTTTCCCCACCTTTTCCATAAACATCTTGGGAAGGAGGAGTTGATTTAGGTTTGAATCAAAAATGCTCCATGCTCCTTATCCCTCTTTCTGTCTCAGAGTGGATTTGTTCTTAAATTTGCTTATTGTACAGGGTTTTCTTTCAGCTGATTTTTAATCAGTTTTTCCCCAAAAAGAAGTGGATTAAATAACTCCTCCTCACAGCTAAACTTCATCAGCAATTAATTCAGAGTGCATTTGATGCTGGTCTGATATTATCCAGATGCTGAGCACATGAAAGAGGACTGAATTTGATCAAAAACATTGATTTTTATCTAGGGTTGTGCTATCATTCCTGACTTTGGAAGTCATTCTGGCACATACTTCATTATGGGAAACACTGAGCAAAAAAGCAGTTTATTTCTTCATCTGCAAAATACAACTTTATGTCACCCCAGAGCAGGTATTGGGAGGCAAGGAGTGTTGAATCCTTTTGAAGATGAACAGCATGAGTCAGAAAATGGGGTTTTCATCCCTCTTTTCCTAATGAACATACAAAATACAAATGCATTTGGACATCTCTAATACTTTGTAATACTTTTTATTTATTACTTTGTATAATAATAATAAAAATATTACATTTATATTTATATTAATGTTTATATAGTATATATATTAACATATTACATTTATATTTATATTTATATTTATATTTATATTTATATTTATATTTATATTTATATTTATATTTATATTTATATTTATATTTATATTATGATGATGATGTTTTATTTATTACTTTATAATACTTTGTAATACTTTTTAACACTTTATCCTTACAAACCAGCCCTCTCTTTGCAGGGGAATGCTCTGATACAAACTTGACTGGAATTCTTGGTGAAATTCTTGGTTTTCTGTTGGTTCAAGTGCTTAAAACTTGGAGCAGCTGGGACTCTAAACCCACCATTTGCCTCTTCAGTTCTGCCTGGGGTCTGACAAAGTTTCCTTGTGGTTTCTGAGCTTTAAACTGGACACACCTTAGAATGCTGCTTCCTTTTAGTCCTAGATCTGATCTGAGTTTGTTTAATTTCTTTCTGAAGCTATTGTTTTCAATTAAAAGAGGAAATAAATGAAATACATTAAAAAAACCCAAACCAAACCAGTTTGAAGACTGACATTTAACTCCTGGAATGAAGAACAACAAAACTGCTTTAAAGAATTCCACTTTTCTTTGAAAACAAATGTTTTAGTGATGGGTGAATGTTGTGATGATGCAGAGGAAATTAAGAACAGTTCCTTTTCTTTTCTTTTCTTTTTTTTTTTTTTTTTTTTGCAGCTTGAGCTTGGAATTCCCCATGTTCCCAATATTCCATGCTGCCTTTTGTGTTCCCAGCCTCATGGAAGCAATGACAGAGCTGGGCTCAGCTGAGACATTCTTGGCAGAAAGTGAAAACTTTCATTTTGCTTTTGCAAGCTCAGTTTCATGGCCATTACCACTTTCTCCCACTAACAAACTGCTCTGTGTTCATTTGCTCCCTCTGGAGCTTCTATTTTGAGTTGTTTGGTGAAGCCACAGGTCCAGTCAGAAAAAGCAATCTGTAGGAAGCAGATTAGAAGTGGTGTCTGGAGAAAACTGCAGCAGATTTAATCATGGAATTGGCTGAGTTGGAAGGGACCTCAGAGATCATCAAGTCCAACCCTTGATCCACTCCCCCCGTGGTTCCCAGCCCATGGCACTCAGTGCCACATCCAGGCTCTTTGGAAATAGCTCCAGACACGGAGAATCCACCCCTTCCCTGGGCAGCCCATTCCAATGCCTGATCACCCTCTCCAGAAAGAAATTCTTTCCAATCTCCAACCTAAACCTCCCCTGGCACAACTTGAGACCATGGCCTCTTGTCTTGCTGAGAGTTGCCTGGGAAAAGAGACCAACCCCCCCCTGGCTCCAACCTCCTTTCAGGGAGTTGCAGAGAGTGATGAGCTCTCCCCTGAGCCTCCTCTTCTCCAGCCTCAACACCCCCAGCTCCCTCAGCCTCTCCTCACAGCATCTCTGCTGGATCCCTTCACCAGCCCACTTGCCTCCTTTGGACCTGCTCCAGCACCTCAAGCTCCTTCCTGAGGGGCTGAGGGGCCCAGAACTGGACACAGGACTCAAGCTGTGGCCTCCCCAGAGCTGAGCACAGGGGCAGAATCCCTTCCCTGGACCTGCTGGCCACGCTCTTCCTCAGCCAGCCCAGGATGCCATTGGCCTTCTTGGCCACCTGGCCACACTGCTGCCTCCTCTTCAGCTTCCTGCCAATCCCAGCTCCCTTTCTGCCACTCTGTGCCCAGCCTGCAGCTCCCCATGGGGTTCTTGTCTTGAACCTCATCCCATTGGGATCAGCCCAACTCTCCAGTCTCTCCAGGTCCCTCTGCAGAGCCCTCCTGCCTTCCAGCTGATCCACGCTTGTAGAGAAACAAGATAAACCAGGTGCCTGTAGTTGCCAAAGAGTGGGTGTGAGTCCACCTGTGCCTGGTTAGGGCAGGCCCCCTATTACCAGGGGGCCAGTAAAGGTGGGACTCACACCCACAGAGGACAGCCTAGCTCAGCTCACTCTGGTGTGAGGCATGGAGAGGCCAGCAGCTCGTCGAGCCTCAGGAGCAAGAAAGACTCTCCCTGCTACACACGCTCCCCCCCAGCTTGGGGTCATCTGTGAATTTGCTGATGATAGACTCAATCCCCTCATCTGAATCACCTTATTTCAAAAATTCAACAAGGGGAAGTGAGTAGGGAGGAAGAACCCCCTGCACCTCTGGAGGTTGAGAGTGACCTGGAAAACTGCTCTGTGGGAAGAGACCTGGGAATCCTGGGGGACAACAGGATGCCCATCAGCCAGGAATGTGTCCTGGTGTCCCAATGACATCCAGGGAGGCATCAAGAAGAGCATGGCCAGCAGGTTGGGGGAGGTTCTCCTCCTCTCCTCCTGCCCTGGTGAGGTCCCATCTGGAGGATTCTGTCCAATTCTGGGCTCCTTGGTTGAGGAAGGGCAGGGAAGTGCTGGGAGGGGAGAGCAAAAGGCTGATGAAAGAGATGAGGAGGGGAGCAGAACATCCTCCTGTGAGGAAGGGCTGAGAGATTTAGGTCTTTTTAGTCTGGAGAAGACTGAGAGGGTATCTTATTGATGTTGGGAAATAAGTTCAGGTGTCAGGAGGGTGGGGTCAGGTTTTGTTTTATCTAAACATGAGTTTTTTATTGAAGACAATAAGTTCCATCTAAACAGGAGGGTTTTATTCAAGATAATAAGTTCCATTTAAATAGGAGGGTTTTGTTGAAGACCATAAGTTCAATCTAAACAGGAGGGTTTTATTGAAGACAATAAGTTCCATTTAAACAGGAGGTTTTTATTCAAGATAACAAGTTCCATCTTTACTTGGAGAGAGGCAGAGGATTGGCCCAGGCTGCCCAGAGAGGTTCTGGAGTCTGTGTTTTCAGTATTGATCTGTCTTTAAGTGGGTCTTTGAGAAGCAGGTACATAAAAGCACAAAATAATATACATAAAAATACAAAAGATATAAAAAAAATACAAAAAATAAATAAAATAAGACATAAAGGCACAAAACAGATTGAAAAGAAGTGTTTGCTGCTTGAAGGTACTCAGATTTTTGGTTTATGCTGTTTGGTCTCTTATTCTTTTACTGCTTTTATTTCCCACAGCTGTTTCTTTATTTTTTTTCTTTCGGGGAAGAGAAATGTGCTGCTTGTGTGAATATCATTATTGCCATGTTTTCCAAGCTGTATTTTGAGTATTGATATGTCAGATATGAAAGATCTTATTTGATTTTTGTGCTGCACCAGAACTAATTCTTTCCTCCTTTTTTTTTTTTCCTTCTTATTTTTTTTTGTTTCTTTCCAGGGGATCTACAAGTATCTTGAGAGGTCTTTTTCAGACTTTAAGCAGAGAGGCTTCGTTGTTGGCTATGACACACGAGGTCAGGAGATCAGCAACTGCAGCAGTAAGAAGTATGAGTATTGATTACATTTGCAAGCCTAGAAATTAAATTCTGTCTTTAAATGCATTCTGTTTTCTCAGAGTATAAATGACATGAACTGAACACCCACTTCCCCCTCCCTTTGCTCATTTAAATATTAATAAATATTAATTATATTATTATTAATAAATAATAATAATAAATATTAAGAAAGAGGGGCAGGGACTAAAGCCTTTTTAGCACCCATTGCCAGCAGAAGTGGAATGGGAGGCTTCACACAAGCATTAGGCAGATATTAAGAAGGTGATCAGGTAGTGAGGTGGATCAGGAACTGGTTGAAAGGAAGGAGTCAGAGAGTTGTAGTCAATGGGGCAGAATCTGGTTGGAGGTGTGTGACCAGTGGAGTCCCTCAGGGGTCGGTACTGGGACCGGTGTTGTTCAATATCTTCATCAACGACTTGGATGAGGGTATAGAATGTACCCTCAGCAAGTTTGCTGATGACACTAAGCTGGGAGGAGTGGCTGACACACCAGAAGGCTGTGCTGCCATTCAGAGAGACTTAGACAGGCTAGAGAGTTGGGCAGAGAGAAACATGATGAAGTTCAACAAGGGGAAGTGTAGAGTTTTGCATTTGGGGAAGAACAACACGATGTCCCAGTATAGGTTGGGGGCTGACCTGCTGGAGAGCAGTGTAGGTGAAAGAGACCTGGGGGTCCTGGTAGACAAGAGGATGACCATGAGCCAGCAATGTGCCCTTGTGGCCAAGAAGGCCAATGGCATCCTGGGGTGCATTAGAAAGGGTGTGGTTAGTAGGTCAAGAGAGGTTCTCCTCCCCCTCTATTCTGCATTGGTGAGGCCGCACCTGGAGTATTGTGTCCAGTTCTGTGCCCCTCAGTTCAAGAAGGACAGGGAAGTGCTTGAAAGAGTCCAGCGCAGAGCTACTAAGATGATTAAGGGAGTGGAACATCTCCCTTATGAGGAAAGGCTGAGGGAGCTGGGTCTCTTTAGTTTGGAGAAAAGGAGACTGAGGGGTGACCTCATCAATGTTTTCAAATATGTAAGGAGTGAGTGTCAGGGAGATGGAGTTAGGCTTTTCTCAGTGATGACCAGTGATAGGACAAGGGGTAATGGGTGTAAATTGGAGCACAGGAGGTTCAAGTTGAATATTCGAAAAAATTTTTTTACTGTAAGGGTGACAGAGCCCTGGAACAGGCTGCCCAGGGGGGTCGTGGAGTCTCCTTCACTGGAGACATTCAAAACCCGCCTGGACACGTTCCTGTGCGAAGTGCTCTAGGTGGCCCTGCTCTGGCAGGGGGGGTTGGACTAGATGATCTTTCGAGGTCCCTTCTAACCCCTAGGATTCTATGATTCTATGATATGAGTGGAGAGAAATATGAATGAGAAGGTAAATTCAAAATGCCAACATCTAGCCTGAAATCCCTGAATATTGGTGCTCTTTTGGTATTATTGCCCTTTTTTTGTACCACACATCTGATCTAAGCTTGCTTGGTGGAGAAGAATTTTACTCTCAGCCTCCTGGAGCTCAGAAGTTTTCTCTCTTTGTCTGTGCTGGGAATATCTCACCTGGAATGCTTAAAATGGGAATTACCAGTGATGCCAAATTGTGCTTTTTGCAGAGAAAGGGGAGAAAGGATCTGTAAAAAGGAATTCTTTTGGAATTCTGGAAGGAATCCTAAGCCTTTGTCACTCAGGGAGCAAAACTTAGGTAGCAATGCTTTAAAAAAAAAACAACAAAAAACACAACTGCAACTCTGTGGGTAATTGTTCTTTAGTTAATTAATTGTTAATTATTGTAGTTATTGTTGTAACTGATGTAGTGTTTGAAGTTTTTGGTCAATATCTGCTATTTCAGGGATGTAAAAATTCTTCTTGAAGAGTTTCTGCATTTCCTTGAGGTCCCCCTCTCCACATCTTCCTCTGATACTCAGTGTATTTATCTGCCAGGCTTTGATACAAGGCTTTTAAATTCATCTGTTACACTTTATTCCCAAATTCTGTTGGTTATGTAGAGCTTAAATAATCTGGAAGTGTAAGAAAACCATTCCACACAAAGCTTGGAATTCAGACTTGATGGCAACTCAGTTGTTTCATCTAGCAAAGGAGCAAACCAGCTCTCAGCTACACAATTCCATGGTTCCACAGTAATGCTAAAATTAAATTTAACCTCCCCAAAAGAGAGGGTTTTTTGGTCTTTGCAGACCATCCAGTGGTATCCTGTAATGAAGTTGAGCTAAACCATTGTGCAAGCAAACTTTCAGTAGCTTCAACCCCAAGCTGAGCTCTCAAAGTCCTTTAAGTGGTTTCAGGTTAGATTTGAGCAGTGAAATTCTGACTAATTGAAACTTAAACTTACAGTGTGCTTATCATGGGAGATAAGGAAGGAAGTGGTAATGTTTGTCTGGAAAAACAAGGGAGCAAACCAAACTTAAGCTCTTTAATCACTGCCCTGTTTTGGCTCTGAGCAAAACTTCCCATTAATTTCTGGGCTGTGGGTACCTGGCTTGAACAGTTCCATCTCCAAGTTACCTGAAAGAGAATTTCCCTGCTGCTTGAAAGGAAAAAATCAATAATAAAGGCTGAAAAAACTACAGGTTCTGTTACTATTTCTACCCTTGCTGGGGATAAGAGTGTGTGCAGAGTATTTTAGGAATAATTCAGCTTCATGGCTGTTGCCTGCTGAGCAAGGCTGGCAAAGCAGCTTTGCTGGGTGGGATGCTGAATCCTTTTCTAGACTTAGAAAAGGTTTTTCCAGACCTGCTGCTGCAGACATCTGGCACTTTAAACTTTCTGGGAGAATTTCTGGGAAAAATCTTCCTGAAGAACTTCTGGGAGAATTTCTGGGAAAAATTCTGAGCTCCAGGAGGCTGAGAGTAAAATTCTGGTACCTGGCTTGAACAATTCCATCTCCAAGTTACCTGAAAGAGAATTTCCCTGCTGCTTGAAAGGAAAAAATTAATAATAAAGGCTGAAAAACCCACAGGTGCTGTTGCTATTTCTACCTTTGCTGGGGCTAAGAGTGTTTGCAGAATGATATTTTAGGGATAATTCATCTTCATGGCTGTTGCCTGCTGAGCAAGGCTGGCAAAGCAGCTTTGCTGGGTGGGATACTGAACCCTTTCCCAGGCTTGGAAAAGGTTTTTCCAGACCTCTGGCACTTTAAATTTTCTGGGAGATTGGTTGTGTCCTTGCCTGAAGGACAAGTGTCCTGTCAGCAGGTTCTGTATCTTTGTTTTCTTTTTATGTCACTGGGGTATTGCCATGGTTGACTAAAGTGCCTTCAAGCCACAAAATAAAACCACTGCCTGGGATTCTCAGGAGCAGAGGACATCAGCAAGGATCCTGCTAAAGAAACAACAACAAAAAAGGGATTTAAGGAAGAAGTGAAAGAAAGTTTATGCCATGTGACTGTTGGGTTGTTCTGGGCTGACTGGATTTTTTTCTTTTTCCTGTTGCTAGGCTTGCCAAGCTCACTGCAGCTGTCCTGCTGGCTAAGGATGTCCCTGTCTACTTCTTTTCCACCTATGTCCCCACACCATTTGTGGTGAGTCACTTTTTTTCTCGTGCTGACCCAGCTAAGGGACTGTTTGAAAGTCTGCTAAAAATGTCAACCAGCCATTTTCATCTCAAATTCCAGTATTTAAGCACAAAAAATAGGGGCTGCTCAATACACCTGGCCCTTCAGGGAGGCTCTGAACATGGCTCTGAATTTTTCTGTGTGCAGGTAGCACTCAGAATCATGTTTCACCCCAGGCTGCTGTGCAAGGGCAGCAGTTATTGCAGTCCAGGCTGTGCTCTGTTAATTACAGCCATTCATTTATTCTGTGGTTTTAATTATTATCTATTATCTTTTATTATTTATTATTTCTTTTATTATCTATTATTTACTATTTACTATTATTCTTTCTTCTTCTTTCTGCTTTTTCTTCTTTTCTTTCTTCTTTCTTCTTTCTTTTCTTCTTTCTTCTTTCTTTTCTTCTTTCTTTTCTTCTTTCTTTTCTTTCTCCTTTCTCCTTTCTCCTTTCTCCTTTCTCCTTTCTCCTTTCTCCTTTCTCCTTTCTCCTTTCTCCTCCCTTCCCCCTTCCCCCTTCCCTCTTCCCTCTTCCCTCTTCCCCCTTCCCCCTTCTCCCTTCCCCCTTTCCTCTTCCCTCTTCCCTCTTCCCTCTTCCCTCTTCCCTCTTCCCTCTTCCCTCTTCTCTCTTCTCTCTTCTCTCTTCTCTCTTCTCTCTTCTTCTCTCTTCTCTCTCTTCTTCTCTCTTTCTCTTCTCTCTCTTCTCTCTTCTCTCTTCTCTCTTCTCTCTTCTCTCTTCTCTCTTCTCTCTTCTCTCTTCTCTCTTCTCTCTTCTCTCTTCTCTCCTCTCTTCTCTCTCTCTCTCTCTCTCTCTCTCTCTCCTCTCTCTCTCTCCTCTCTCCTCTCTCCTCTCTCCTCTCTCCTCTCTCCTCTCTCCTCTCTCCTCTCTCCTCTCTCCTCTCTCCTCTCTCCTCTCTCCTCTCTTCTCTCTTCTCTCTTCTTCTCTCTTCTTCTCTCTTCTTCTCTCTTCTTCTCTCTTCTTCTCTCTTCTTCTCTCTTCTCTCTTCTTCCCTCTTCCTTCTTCATTATTATTATTCATTATTCATTATTCATTCTTATATGTTTATTTACTATATCTGAGTGCCACCAGAGTCAGAGATGACATTTTTTGTGTGTGTGGATCTATACACACATGTAGGGACTATTTTTACACATAGGAATGAGGGATTGCCTCTGCTCCCAGCATCTGAAGAAGCAGAGCTTTCTCTTCTGGTCCCAGAAACTTTTCCTTTCAGGGTTTTAAACACCTATTTTTTTCTGTGCTGCCAGCTTTTCTAGTGCCCTCCCTCATTTCCAGGGGAGGACTGAAGGGGCTGATACTTTCTAGCTGGAAATACCTGTAACTTGTTTTTCAGGAAGCTTTTCTGTGAATTCCCTCATTCTCTTTCAACTTGTTTGCTCTTTCCCAAATGCTGCTGTAATCTGAGTGTTAACACTTGTGTTTATGTCATGGGGACACAGAACAATGTTCCAGGGCAACAGACTAGAACCAAGCTACAGGAATCACAATGATGAGCATTCAGGTGTACAATTTGCAAATAAACTGGTGAGGTTTGAAGAGCCACTTCTCCTGTTGCACAACTGCCCTTAAAATACAATTTCCTTTGTGCCAGCTGCAGAAATTGACATTTCTGCCTTTCTTTTTTCAGCCCTATGCTGTTCAGCAGCTGAAAGCTGTGGCTGGGGTGATGATCACAGCATCCCACAACAGGAAGGAGGACAATGGGTACAAGGTAAGGCACGAAGTCCATGGCATGGCACAACTTCCCAGCATTTCCCCCGTGCCTGTGGGATTTGGATTCTTGGGGAGCACACGTGTGTGTGCCAGTTCTGTTCAGTATCTTTATTGATGATTTAGATGAGGGGATTGAGTCCATCATCAGCAAATTCCCAGATGACCCCAAGCTGGGGGGGAGTGTGGATCAGCTGGAAGGCAGGAGGGCTCTGCAGAGGGACCTGGACAGACTGGAGAGTTGGGCTGATCCCAATGGGATGAGGTTCAAGACAAGAACCCCATGGGGAGCTGCAGGCTGGGCACAGAGTGGCAGAAAGGGAGCTGGGATTGGCAGGAAGCTGAAGAGGAGGCAGCAGTGTGGCCAGGTGGCCAAGAAGGCCAATGGCATCCTGGGCTGGCTGAGGAAGAGCGTGGCCAGCAGGTCCAGGGAAGGGATTCTGCCCCTGTGCTCAGCTCTGGGGAGGCCACAGCTTGAGTCCTGTGTCCAGTTCTGGGCCCCTCAGCCCCTCAGGAAGGAGCTTGAGGTGCTGGAGCAGGTCCAAAGGAGGCAAGTGGGCTGGTGAAGGGATCCAGCAGAGATGCTGTGAGGAGAGGCTGAGGGAGCTGGGGGTGTTGAGGCTGGAGAAGAGGAGGCTCAGGGGAGAGCTCATCACTCTCTACAACTCCCTGAAAGGAGGTTGGAGCCAGGGGGGGGTTGGTCTCTTTTCCCAGGCAACTCTCAGCAAGACAAGAGGCCATGGTCTCAAGTTGTGCCAGGGGAGGTTTAGGTTGGAGATTGGAAAGCATTTCTTTGTGGAGAGGGTGATCAGGCATTGGAATGGGCTGCCCAGGGAAGGGGTGGATTCTCCGTGTCTGGAGCTATTTCCAAAGAGCCTGGATGTGGCACTGAGTGCCATGGGCTGGGAACCACGGGGGGAGTGGATCAAGGGTTGGACTTGAGGATCTCTGAGGTCCCTTCCAACCCAGACAATTCTATGATTCTATGATCAGAAAAAAAAAATGGGTTTCCAGTAATTCATCTTTCTATAACCTGCATTACAAATGTTTTTCTCTGTGATTAGAGCTGAAGACCACACTGCTTGTGTGTGTGTCTTGAGCCAATCTGTTGGGACATTCCCCTGAGTCCAATCAGCAGCTGAAGGAATTTATTATGTGCTGACTTCTTAAAAATGAGTTAAAAACTAAGCTTGAACTTGGGTGAATTAATCAGCACAGTAACTGCTGAAGGTCAGGGTGATTTAATAGTTGATTATTAAAACTTTCTTGCTCCCTGTAAGGTTTTTTTTCTGGGAATTGGAAGAGTGGCAGGTGGTTTCATTTGGAAAGCTTGGGACATTATAACCATCTGTGACAGTAAAATGCTGCTTACACAGTGTTCTAACACAGTGTTTCCTTTCTAAACTCCCTAAGAATCTGAACAAAACTCTAATTTTTAACTAAATAGCATTCTAGATGCTCAGCTACAGGTTAATCAGTGATGGCATTGGTAGGAGAGCCAGGCTTGCTCTGCACAGAGAGAACTCTTGAGGTGATTGTGCTGCACTTGTGAAACAAGTTGTAAAGTGCTTCTCCAGCCATTACTTCTCCTGAGCTGGAGCAATGAGGAAGAAAACAAACCACAAGGGTTTTTGCCAGGTGCTTCATTTATCAAGAAGCTGTTATGTTTGTCTTCAGATAGAAAGCATTTTACTGTTGCCCAGATACTGTTTGTTTCTTCCCTTTCTTCCCTTTCTCTTCTGTCTTTTCTTTCTTTTCTTTATTTTATTTCTTTTATTTCTTTTACATCTTTTTTCCTTTCTTTCTTTCATTTCTTTCTTTTTTCTGTTCTTTCTTTCTCTTTCTTTCTCTTTCTTTCTTTCTTTCTTTCTTTCTTTCCTTCTTTCTTTCTTTCTTTCTTTCTTTCTTTCTTTCTTTCTTTCTTTCTTCTTTCTTTCTTTCTTTCTTTCTTTCTTTCTTTCTTTCTTTCTTTCTTTCTTTCTTTCTTTCTTTCTTTCTTTCTTTCTTTCTTTCTTTCCTTCTTTCTTCCTTCCTTCCTTCCTTCCTTCCTTCCTTCCTTCCTTCCTTCCTTCCTTCCTTCCTTCCTTCCTTCCTTCCTTCCTTCCTTCCTTCCTTCCTTCCTTCCTTCCTTCCTTCCTTCCTTCCTTCCTTCCTTCCTTCCTTCCTTCCTTCCTTCCTTCCTTCCTTCCTTCCTTCCTTCCTTCCTTCCTTCCTTCCTTCCTTCCTTCCTTCCTTCCTTCCTTCCTTCCTTTCCTTCCTCCTTCCTTCCTTCCCTTCCTTCCTTCCTCCTTCCTTCCTTCCTTCCTTCCTCTCCTTCCTTCCTTCCTCCCTTCCTTCCTTCCTTCCTTCCTTCCTTCCTTCTTTCTTTCTTCCTTCCTTCCTTCCTTCCTTCCTTCCTTCCTTCCTTCCTTCCTTCCTTCCTTCCTTCCTTCCTTCCTTCCTTCCTTCCTTCCTTCCTTCCTTCCTTCCTTCCTTCCTTCCTTCCTTCTTTCTTTCTTTCTTTCTTTCCTTCCTTCTTTCTTTCCTTCTTTCTTTCTTTCTTTCTTTCTTTCTTTCTTTCTTTCTTTCTTTCTTTCCTTCCTTCCTTCTTTCTTTCTTTCCTTCTTTCCTTCTTTCCTTCCTTCTTTCCTTCCTTCTTTCCTTCCTTCTTTCCTTCCTTCTTCCTTCCTTCCTTCCTTCCTTCCTTCCTTCCTTCCTTCCTTCCTTCCTTCCTTCCTTCCTTCCTTCCTTCCTTCCTTCCTTCCTTCCTTCCCTCTTTCTCTCTCTTTCTCTCTTTCTCTCTTTCTTTCTTTCTCTCTTTCTTTCTCTTTCTCTCTTTTTCTTTCTCTCTTTCTTTCTCTTTCTCTCTTTCTCTCCCTCTTTTTCTCTGTCTCTCTTTCTTTCTCTCTCTCTTTCTTTCTTCTCTTTCCTCTCTTTCCTTTTTTTCTTTTTTTTTTTTTTTTTCCCAGTCTTTCACAAGGTTTTGGACAATTCTAACCTAAGATGACAAACCCATAGTTTTGATAACCCTCAGTACCAGTGAGTTTCATGACAGAGGACAAGAAGAGAGAGAGAGAGAGATTGCTTGGAGCAGAAACTTTGCATCAGCAACCATTCTGCTGGACACAAACTCTGGGAAAACTGGCACTTAAATATTCTTAAACAAAGACTTTTATTGTAGTTCAGGGTTTGATACTATTTCCAGCTGAAAGGTTACAGTTCTTCAGTTACAGAAAAACATGTACCTTGGCACACTGCTTATCTCTTTAGCTTTGATTTCAGAAACAAGTTGTGCTGCTTTTTCAAGAGGAATGCCAGGCCATGTGGAGGTATTTTTTTTTAAGGTTACAGTGTACACAACACAAATGTCAGTGCCCAGTTATACTTTCTCACATCCTGATGATTTCAGTCAGCATAGGTGAACATTAGCTTTTTGGGAAATAGGTGGTGCTGCTGAGGAGCTATCACTGAGTCAGTGACCTCCTGAGCTGCTTGGATCCCCACAGATCTATGGGACCAGGATGGATCCACCCAAGGGTGATGAGGGAGCTGGCAGAAGAGCTCGCCAAGCCTCTCTCTATTATCTACCAACAGTCCTGGCTCACTGGGGACATCCCAGATGACTGGAAGTTGGGGAATGTCACACCAATCCACAAAAAGGGATGGAAGGAGAACCTGGGAAACTCCAGACCTGTCAGCCTGACCTCAGTGCCTGGCAGGGTCATGGAACAGATCATCCTCAGTGCAATCACACAGCACCTGCAGGATGGGCAAGGGATCAGACCCAGCCAGCACGGGGTGAGGAAGGGCAGGTCCTGTCTGACCAACCTGAGCTCCTTTTATCATCAGGGGACGGCCTGGGGATGAGGGGAAGGCTGTGGATGTGGTCTGCCTGGACTTCAGCAAGGCCTTTGACACTGTCTCCCACAGCATCCTCCTGAAAAAGCTGTCAGCCCATGGATCAGCCAGGAGCACTCTGTGCTGGGTTAGGAACTGGCTGGAGGGCCGGGCCCAGAGAGTGGTGCTGAACGGGGCTGCATCCAAATGGCGGCCGGTCACTAGTGGTGTCCCCCAGGGATCAGTGTTGGGCCCAGTGCTGTTTAATATCTTGAGGGAGGATTTAGATGAGGGGATTGAGTCCATCATCAGCAAATTCCCAGATGACCCCAAGCTGGGGGGAGTGTTGATCAGCTGGAAGGCAGGAGGGCTCTGCAGAGGGACCTGGACAGACTGGAGAGTTGGGCTGATCCCAATGGGATGAGGTTCAAGACAAGAACCCCATGGGGAGCTGCAGGCTGGGCACAGAGTGGCAGAAAGGGAGCTGGGATTGGCAGGAAGCTGAAGAGGAGGCAACAGTGTGGCCAGGTGGCCAAGAAGGCCAATGGCATCCTGGGCTGGCTGAGGAAGAGCGTGGCCAGCAGGTCCAGGGAAGGGATTCTGCCCCTGTGCTCAGCTCTGGGGAGGCCACAGCTTGAGTCCTGTGTCCAGTTCTGGGCCCCTCAGCCCCTCAGGAAGGAGCTTGAGGTGCTGGAGCAGGTCCAAAGGAGGCAAGTGGGCTGGTGAGGGGATCCAGCAGAGATGCTGTGAGGAGAGGCTGAGGGAGCTGGGGGTGTTGAGGCTGGAGAAGAGGAGGCTCAGGGGAGAGCTCCTCACTCTCTGCAACTCCCTGAAAGGAGGTTGGAGCCAGGGGGGGTTGGTCTCTTTTCCCAGGCAACTCTCAGCAAGACAAGAGGCCATGGTCTCAAGTTGTGCCAGGGGAGGTTTAGGTTGGAGATTGGAAAGAATTTCTTTCTGGAGAGGGTGATCAGGCATTGGATCTCTTTCCAAAGAGCCTGGATGTGGCCCTGAGTGCCATGGGCTGGGAACCACGGGGGGAGTGGATCAAAGGTTGGACTTGATGATCTCTGAGGTCCCTTCCAACCCAGACAATTCTATGATTCTATGATTCTATGATAACAAAACTTATCAATCATAAGCTGTGATTCCCAGTGATTTGTCAGAATTCCAAGTGACTGTTACTTGCTTTTCCTGGGTGACTTTAAGAAGCAGGAAGCATCTGTAATCCTAGAGCTAAAAGACTCTTTTGAAGTGTGTAATCTCTAAATAAACTTTGTCTTGTTTCCCTTCAACTTGTACCAGGTCTACTGGGAAAATGGAGCACAGATCACCTCTCCTCATGATAAGGAAATCATAAAATGTATAGAAGAGTGTGTGGAACCATGGAATGGCTCTTGGAATGAGAATTTAGTAGACACCAGTCCCCTGAGACAGGATCCTCTGAAGAAGATTTGTGACTGTTACATGGAGGATCTGAAAAAGATCTGTTATCACAGGTATAGTATCAAACAAAATGTGCCTAATTATGTTTTTAAGTAAGCTCTGGGTTACATGTGAAAAATGGAGTGCTCACAGACAGACTTCAATCATAAAGAATGGGATGCTGCCTTACCTAAAGAGTTTGGTTTGGGTATAGGGCATGGGCTGTCTTCCCAAATTTTAATAGTTTCAGACCTGCCTGTAGGAATATTTCATTGTCCCAAATCAGTGATGCCCCCCAGCATCCCTCTTGGCCACATTGCTGACCCCTGGGGAATTTCCTCTCCACTGGGACTCCAAGGTCCTTTTCCATGGAGCTGCTTCCCAGCAGGATGTCCCTGGATCTGCACTGGTGGTTGGGGTTTTTCCAGCCCAGGTGAAGGACTCTGCTCTTGTCCTTGTTGACCCTCATGAGGTTGGGAATGACTTTTGCCCAGCTTTAGATCTCACTGGATAGCAGCCCAGCCTTCTGGTGTATCAACCACCCCCTTCTGGTGTATCCCAAGAAGCTTTAAACTCCTTATTTCCAGTGAAAATCCAAATGAACATTTTTTCACTCATTCCTTCCTTGAAATTGTTGCAGAAATCAGCAGAGGAGTTCAAAGTGTAATTGCATTTTCTCCTGCTTTTTGCTTTCACACATTCAAGAAGTCTCCTTAAATAACTCAAATCTTACTGAAATTCTTTTTTTTTTTTCTTTTTTTTTCCTTCTCAGGGACCTGAACATGCAAACAAATTTGAAGTTTGTTCATACCTCCTTCCATGGAGTGGGACATGACTACGTGCAGTTGGCTTTCCAAGCTTTTGGCTTTCAACCCCCCATTCCAGTACCTGAACAAAAAGATCCAGACCCAGACTTCTCCACTGTCAAATGCCCAAACCCTGAAGAAGGAGAATGTGTGCTGGTATTTTGGTTTTTACTTCAGATTGTTGGGGTTTTATGGACTTCTCTTGGTTTCATTATGATGTTGTGATGAAAAACCAGGAGGAACAGGGAGCAGCAACTGACTTTCAGCTGTGTTAATGCAGCAAGCAAACTGCATGAGCTTTTCTTTAGCTGCATATTATATATAATTAAGAAGTAAGACTGAGTTAATTGCATTTTGTGATTATTTTCCCTCCCTTTCCCCTCACCAGGAGTTGTCACTGAGGCTTGCAGAGAAAGAAAATGCTAGAGTAGTAGTGGCCACTGATCCAGATGCAGACAGACTAGCAGTGGCAGAACAGCAGGAGAAGTAAGTGACAGAACCTTTTATTTTATTTCTTTTATTTATTTTTTTAAATTTATTTATTTTATTATCTCTTTTATCACAGAAAAGGGGGTGAAAGAACCAGAATGTTTGACAGGCACACACCTCCACCCTGCTCTATGACTTAGCTAGTGGGGTATCTTTTTGCTAACTTCATCTTTTGGCCTAGTTCCACCTGATATAATTAAACAGATTCTGTATTTAAACAGAATCAGTTAATAACTAAAAAAAAAATAAATTAAATACTTAGCAATGTTTCAATAAGCAGCTAAATAAAACTGGAGTGGTCACCAACTACAGTGAAATCTCATTATTGCTGTTTTTTCACTTCTATTAGACAAACAAATCCTCCCTGGGCACAGTTAGCTGTTATGGGCTCTTTTTATTTATTTTTTCCCCTTTCCCTGGCTTCTCCATATTGAATGGAATTTATTTTTCTTCCACTAACAGGCCAAAATTCTGGTAATTGTGTAAGTAACTCTTTTAAAACGTGTGGTTGCACAGGTTTTACCTGACTTTATGCTCTGTTCTATTTCTGCTTGGTAAAATCAAAAAGCCCTGAGCTGTTTTCAAGCTGGCAGTGAGGATCCTTCACTGCTGTCTTTGCTTGCAGAAATTCACTGGGCTTGTAAATCATTGGGATGTGATAAATGTGGAGTCCTCTTAGTCCAGTGGTTTCGTTTAGAGCAGCTTCTCTGTAGTGTGCTCAGATCCCCCTTGTTCCAAAACATCTCCCCCTGAGTGGATGCTCCTAGGAAATCCTAAAAAATCTCTTTTATTCCCTGTCCTGTCTGCAGTGGCTGCTGGAAAGTGTTCACTGGCAACGAGCTTGCAGCTTTGTTTGGCTGGTGGATGTTTTCTTCTTGGAAGGAAAACTGTCCTGAAGATGCTGATGTGAAGAATGTTTACATGTTGGCCACCACAGTCTCCTCCAAAATTCTGAGGGCAATTGCACTGAAAGAGGGATTTCACTTTGAAGTAAGTGGTGGTTTTTTTTTCTGATGGCTTCTTGGCAGGGTAAAATCTGATTGCTCCATTGAGCCTCCCAGTTTATGACTTGACAAAGTTAAGAAAAGGACTTTTGGGGGGAATTTTTCTGGATTTCAGTTTGCTGGTGCTGCTTTTCCAAGGCACTCCTGATTTTAGCACCTGTAGTGGCTCTCCCTCTGAGAATTCTCTAACAGTGAACACAGACTGAGATCAATTTATTGCAAAGCTCCAAGGAGGCTACAACAGGTGGCACAAATTCAAACCTACAAATTCAACCTACAAATTAAAACCTGCAAATTAAACCCTACAAATTCAACCTACAAATTCAAACCTAGAAATTCAAACCTATAAATTCAAACCTACAAATTCAACCTGCAAATTCAACCTACAAATTAAAACCTGCAAATTCAAACCTACGAATTAAAACCTACAAATTCAACCTACAAAATCAAACCTATAAATTCAACCTACAAATTAAAACCCACAAATTCAACCCTACAAATTAAAACCTACAAATTAAAACCTGCAAATTCAACCCTACAAATTCAACCTATAAATTCAAACCTACAAATGCAACCTACAAAATCAAACCTGCAAATTAAACCCTACAAATTCAACCTACAAATTCAAACCTGCAAATTCAACCTGCAAATTCAACCTACAAATTCAACCTGCAAATTCAACCTACAAATTCAACCTGCAAATTCAACCTACAAATTAAAACCTGCAAATTCAACCCTACAAATTCAACCCTACAAATTCAACCCTACAAATTCAACCCTACAAATGCAAACCTGCAAATTAAAACCTGCAAATAAAAACCTCCAAATTCAACCTATAAATTCACACCTAAGAATTCAAACCTACAAATTCAAACCTACAAATTCAACCTACAAATTAAAACCTACAAATTCAACCCTACAAATTCAAACCTACAAATTCAACCCTACAAATTAAAACCCTACAAATGCAAACCTACAAATCCAACCTACAAATTCAACCCTACAAATTCAAACCTACAAATTCAACCCTACAAATTCAAACCTACAAATTCAACCCACAAATTCAACCCTACAAATTCAACCTACAAATTATAACCTACAAATCAGAACCTGCAAATTCAAACCCACAAATTCAAACCCACAAATTAAAACCTACAAATTCAACCTACAAATTCAAACCTGCAAATTCAACCTACAAATTAAAACCTGTAAATTAAAACCTACAAATCCAACCCACAAATTAAAACCTACAAATTAAAACCTACAAATTAAAACCTACAAATTCAACCCTACAAATCCAAACCTATAAATTCAACCTACAAATTCAACCCTACAAATTCAACCCTACAAATTCAACCCTACAAATTCAACCCTACAAATTCAACCCTACAAATTCAACCTATAAATTCACACCTACAAATTCAACCTACAAATTCAAACCTGCAAATTCAACCCTACAAATTCAACCTATAAATTAAAACCTAGAAATTAAAACCTACAAATTAAAACCTACAAATTCAACCCTACAAATTAAAACCTACAAATCCAACCTACAAATTCAACCTAAAATTCAACCTACAAATTCAACCTACAAATTAAAACCTACAAATTCAACCTACAAATTCAACCCTACAAATTCAACCTACAAATCAGAACCTGCAAATTCAAACCCACAAATTCAAACCTGCAAATTCAAACCTGCAAATTCAAACCCACAAATTCAAACCTGCAAATTCAAACCTATAAATTCACACCTACAAATTCAACCTACAAATTCAAACCTGCAAATTCAACCCTACAAATTCAACCTATAAATTAAAACCTAGAAATTAAAACCTACAAATTAAAACCTACAAATTCAACCCTACAAATTAAAACCTACAAATTCAACCTACAAATTCAAACCTACAAATTCAACCTACAAATTAAAACCTGCAAATTCAACCCTACAAATTCAACCCTACAAATTAAAACCTACAAATCCAACCTACAAATTCAACCTAAAATTCAACCTACAAATTCAAACCTGCAAATTCAACCTATAAATTAAAACCTACAAATTCAAACCTACAAATTCAACCTACAAATTAAAACCTGCAAATTAAAACCTGCAAATAAAAACCTACAAATTCAACCTAGAAATTCACACCTACAAATTAAAACCAGCAAATTCAAACCTGCAAATTCAGCCCTACAAATCCAACCTACAAATTCAACCTATAACTTAAAACCTACAAATTAAAACCTAAAAATTCAACCTACAAATTCAACCTACAAATTCAACCTACAAATTCAACCCTACAAATTAAAACCTGCAAATAAAAACCTACAAATCCAACCTACAAATTAAAACCTACAAATTCAACCTACAAATCCAACCCTACAAATCAGAACCTACAAATTAAAACCTACATTCCCTGTAACAGAAATGCTCTTGCCTGGGTTGTTTTTTGCTGGAGAGAAATCCTGTTTGAGGGACATCAGGTGAGTTCCACTTGGGCCTATTGCTCCAAAACAAAAAATTAGATCTTTTTGATGGCTTTGTAGCAAACACTGAGAGGTTGCACCATGTTCCTCCAGGTTCCCAGATCACTTCTAGGTTTTAAATTTGGTTTTACTTCAAATTGTGACAGGCAGAGGAACTTCTGAATGTGGTTTCAGTAGGAATTTTGCTGAAAAAGAAAAGAGTTGTGGGGGTTTGTCCCAAACTGATGGTTGTTCTTATACTTCCTGCATTCAAATGAAATTGATTTCTGATTTTCTTTCATTTCTGAGACTGTGGGATGTTACCCATAAGAGATGCAAGTGCTCTAAGACTTAGCACAAAGATCCAGGTCTTTTTTATTAGTAAAATAAATAAAAAAAAATCCATGTGCACTGAGAAAAGGTATTTTGCCAGGCAGTGAGGAATTAAAAACCAAAACTGCAAGCAACTCTGAAAAATATTTTGACTGACTGACTGGTGAATGTCACTGCCTCATAGTGAATGTCATTATCTCACTAAATAATGTTAATTTTTATCTTTTTTCTGTCTGGAAAGAGACATAATAACTGGGGAAAAAAAAAAGAAAAAGCAAAACAAAGCTAGGCATTTACAGAAGCCTTTGGTCTCCTCTAAAAGCTTCCCCCCCTCACACCTTCCCTCTCTCCCAGAGAGTTTATTCCTACCCTTTTGACTGCTTTTGCATGAACTGAAAAGCAGAGGCTGTTCCCTCCCATCACCCAAAAATGCTGTTTATATTTCTGTAACTTTTCCTTTTGACTCCCTTGGTCCTGTTGTCTCTTTTTTTCTGAGCTCCCAAGTTTGAGGCACATGCTTCCCATCTCAAGGATGCATCATTATCTCACTAAATAATATTAATTTTTATCTTTTTTCTGTCTGGAAAGAGACATAATGACTGGGGAAAAAAAAGAAAAAACGAAAGTATGCATTTACAGAAGCCCTTGGTCTCCTCTAAACCCCTCCTCACACCTTCCCTCTCTCCCAGAAAGTTTATTCCTACCCTTTTGACTGCTTTTGCATGAATTGAAAAGCAGAGGCTGTTCCCTTCCATCACCCCAAAATACTGTTTATATTTCTGTAACTTCTTCTGTAACTCCCTTGGTCCTGTTGCCTATTTTTTTTCTGAGCTCCCAAGCTCGAGGCACACACTTCCCATCTCAAGGATGCATCATTATCTCACTAAATAATGTTAATTTTTATCTTTTTTCTGTCTGGAAAGAGACATAATGGCTGGGGAAAAAAAAAGAAAAAACAAAACAAAGCTAGGCATTTACAGAAGCCCTTGGTCTCCTCTAAAAGCTTCCCCTCCTCACACCTTCCCTCTCTCCCAGAAAGTTTATTCCTACCCTTTTGACTGCTTTTGCATGAATTGAAAAGCAGAGGCTGTTCCCTCCCATCACCCAAAAATGCTGTTTATATTTCTGTAACCTTTTCTGTAACTCCCTTGGTCCTGTTGTCTCTTTTTTTCTGAGCTCCCAAGTTTGGGGCACACACTTCCCATCTCAAGGATGCATCATTATCTCACTAAATAATATTAATTTTTATCTTTTTTTCTGTCTGGAAAGAGACATAATGACTGGGAAAAAAAAAAAAAAAGAAAAAGCAGCAAAGCTAGGCATTTACAGAAGCCTTTGGTCTCCTCTAAACCCCTTCTCACACCTTCCCTCTCTCCCAGAAAGTTTATTCCTACCCTTTTGACTGCTTTTGCATGAATTGAAAAGCAGAGGCTGTTCCCTCCCATCACCCTAAACTGCTGTTTATATTTCTGTAACTTTTCCTTTTGACTCCCTTGGTCCTGTTGTCTCCTTTTTTCTAAGCTCTCAAGTTTGAGGCACACACTTCCCATCTCAAGGATGCATCATTATCTCACTAAATAATGTCAATTTTTATCTTTTTTCTGTCTGGAAAGAGACATAATGACTGGGGAAAAAAAAAAAAAAGAAAAAGCAGCAAAGCTAGGCATTTACAGAAGCCCTTGGTCTCCTCTAAACCCCTCTTCACACCTTCCCTCTCTCCCAGAGAGTTTATTCCTACCCTTTTGACTGCTTTTGCATGAATTGAAAAGCAGAGGCTGTTCCCTTCCATCACCCAAAAATGCTATTTATATTTCTGTAACTTTTTCTGTAACTCCCTTGATCCTTTTTCTCCTTGTCTCTTTTTTTTCTGAGCTCCCAAGTTTGAGGCACACACTTCCCATCTCAAGAATGCATCATTATCTCACTAAATAATATTAATTTTTATCTTTTTTTTTGTCTGGAAAGAGACATAATGGACTGGGAAAAAAAAAAAACAAAAAAACATGCATTTACAGAAGCCCTTGGTCTCCTCTAAAAGCTTCCCCTCCTCACTCCTTCCCTCTCTCCCAGAAAGTTTATTCCTACCCTTTTGACTGCTTTTGCATGAATTGAAAAGCAGAGGCTGTTCCCTTCCATCACCCTAAACTGCTGTTTATATTTCTTTAACCTTTTCTGTAACTCCCTTGGTCCTGTTGTCTCTTTTTTTCTGAGCTCCCAAGTTTGAGGCACACACTTCCCATCTCAAGGATGCATCATTATCTCACTAAATAATATTAATTTTTATCCTTTTTCTGTCTGGAAAGAGACATAGTGACTGGGAAAAAAAAAGAAAAAACAAAAGTATGCATTTACAGAAGCCTTTGGTCTCCTCTAAACCCCTCCTCACACCTTCCCTCTCTCCCAGAGTGTTTATTCCTACCCTTTTGACTGCTTTTGCATGAATTGAAAAGCAGAGGCTGTTCCCTTCCATCACCCAAAATGCTGTTTATATTTCTGTAACTCCCTTGGTCCTGTTGTTTCTTTTTTTCTGAGCTCCCAAGTTTGAGGCACATGCTTCCCATCTCAAGGATGCATCATTATCTCACTAAATAATATTAATTTTTATCTTTTTTCTGTCTGGAAAGAGACATAATGGACTAGGAAAAAAAAAACAACAAAAAACCATGCATTTACAGAAGCCCTTGGTCTCCTCTAAACCCTCCTCACACCTTCCCTCTCTCCCAGAAAGTTTATTCCTACCCTTTTGACTGCTTTTGCATGAATTGAAAAGCAGAGGCTGTTCCCTCCCATCACCCAAAATGCTGTTTATATTTCTGTAACTCCCTTGGTCCTGTTGTCTCTTTTTGTCTCAGCTCCCAAGTTTGAGGCACACACTTCCCATCTCAAGGATGCATCATTATCTCACTAAATAATATTAATTTTTATCTTTTTTCTGTCTGGAAAGAGACATAATGACTGGGAAAAAAAAAAAAAAAAGAAAAAACAGCAAAGCTAGGCATTTACAGAAGCCCTTGGTCTCCTCTAAACTCTCCTCACACCTTCCCTCTCTCCCAGAAAGTTTATTCCTACCCTTTTGACTGCTTTTGCATGAATTGAAAAGCAGAGGCTGTTCCCTTCCATCACCCTAAACTGCTATTTATATTTCTTTAACCTTTTCTGTAACTCCCTTGGTCCTGTTGTCTCTTTTTTTCTGAGCTCCCAAGCTCGAGGCACACACTTCCCATCTCAAGGATGCATCATTATCTCACTAAATAATATTAATTTTTACCTTTTTTTCTGTCTGGAGAGACATAATAACTGGGAAAAAAAAAGAAAAAACAAAAGTATGCATTTACAGAAGCCCTTGGTCTCCTCTAAAAGCTTCCCCTCCTCACACCTTCCCTCTCTCCCAAAAAGTTTATTCCTACTCTTTTGACTGCTTTGGCATGAATTGAAAAGCAGAGGCTGTTCCCTCCCATCACCCATAAATGCTGTTTATATTTCTGTAACTTCTTCTGTAACTCCCTTGGTCCTTTTTTTCTCCTTGTCTCTTTTTTTCTGAGCTCTCAAGTTTGGGGCACACACTTCCCATCTCAAGGATGCATCATTATCTCACTAAATAATATTAATTTTTATCTTTTTTCTGTCTGGAAAGAGACATAATGACTGGGAAAAAAAAAGAAAAAACAAAAGTATGCATTTACAGAAGCCCTTGGTCTCCTCCAAACCCCTCCTCACACCTTCCCTCTCTCCCAGAGAGTTTATTCCTACCCTTTTGACTGCTTTTGCATGAACTGAAAAGCAGAGGCTGTTCCCTCCCATCACCCCAAAATACTGTTTATATTTCTGTAACTCCCTTGGTCCTGTTGTCTCTTTTTTTTCTGAGCTCCCAAGTTTGAGGCACACACTTCCCATCTCAAGGATGCATCATTATCTCACTAAATAATATTAATTTTTATCTTTTTTCTGTCTGGAAAGAGACATAATGGACTGGGAAAAAAAAAGAAAGAAAAAACAAAAGTATGCATTTACAGAAGCCCTTGATCTCCTCTCAAAGCTTCCCCTCCTCACACCTTCCCTCTCTCCCAGAAGGTTTATTCCTACCCTTTTGACTGCTTTTGCATGAATTGAAAAGCAGAGGCTGTTCCCTCCCATCACCCATAAATGCTGTTTATATTTCTGTAACTCCCTTGGTCCTGTTGTCTCTTTTTGTCTCAGCTCCCAAGTTTGGGGCACACACTTCCCATCTCAAGGATGCATCATTATCTCACTAAATAATATTAATTTTTATCTTTTTTCTGTCTGGAAAGAGACATAATGACTGGGAAAAAAAAAACAACAAAACATGCATTTACAGAAGCCCTTGGTCTCCTCTAAAAGCTTCCCCTCCTCACACCTTCCCTCTCTCCCAGAAAGTTTATTCCTACCCTTTTGACTGCTTTTGCATGAATTGAAAAGCAGAGGCTGTTCCCTTCCATCACCCAAAAATGCTGTTTATTTCTTTAACTCCCTTGGTCCTGTTGTCTCTTTTTTTTCTGAGCTCCCAAGTTTGGGGCACATGGAGGTGAAGGGAATTTTCCTGGAGGTGAAGGGAATTTTCTTCTTTGACTTGAAACTAATGAAAATGCACTTCTTTCTGTTTCAGGAAACACTCCCTGGTTTTAAATGGATTGGAAGTAGAGTGAAAGATCTGCTAGATAATGGGAAAGAAGTTCTCTTTGCCTTTGAAGAGTCTATTGGTAGGTATGGTAAAACCACTTTAAAATACTGAGAACTGTGTGGGGAAAAATGTGACTAGCAAGGAGTGGCCTCAGTTACAAAACAAAACACAAAAATACTTTATTTTTTTTTTCCTTGTAGCTACTAGCAATTGTATTTTGCCTCTCAACAAGTTATCTTGAAAGCTGCCATAATAAATGATACATAAAGCTCTGATTCTGGTGTTGTTCAGTTGCCTGTTCTGGTACAGGCTGAAACTCCTGAGATGCCAGAGCCAAACTATTCCTGTTGAGATTTAGTGTAGGATCTTTTCTTAATCAGTTTAATACCTTAAGGAGCCTCTCTTTGAGTACAGCAGCTCCTCCAGGAGCTCTACAACTCCTACTTCAGAACAATTCATGAGGAATCCAGGCAGATGCAGGAATTAAACAGCTTACACACCTTGAGTCCTGTGTCCAGTTCTGGGCCCCTCAGCCCCTCAAGAAGGAGCTTGAGGTGCTGGAGCAGGTCCAAAGGAGGCAAGTGGGCTGGTGAAGGGATCCAGCAGAGATGCTGTGAGGAGAGGCTGAGGGAGCTGGGGGTGTTGAGGCTGGAGAAGAGGAGGCTCAGGGGAGAGCTCATCACTCTCTGCAACTCCCTGAAAGGAGGTTGGAGCCAGGGGGGGGTTGGTCTCTTCTTACAAGAGGCCATGGGCTTAATTAGGTTGGATATTAGGAAAAAATTCCTTACAGGGAGGGTGATCAGACATTGGGATGGGCTGCCCAGAGAGGGGGTGGATTCTCCGTGTCTGGAGGTTTTTAAGAAGGGGCTGAACGTGGCACTGAGTGCTCTGGGGTGGTTGTGGATTAAAGGTTGGAGTTGATGCTCTCAGAGGTCATTTCCAAGCTGGGTAATTCTGGGATTCTGTCTCCCACAATTTTCCCTGGAGGAGAAAGGGAAATCACTCTCTGCAACTCCCTGAAAGGAGGTTGGAGCCAGGGGGGGGTTGGTCTCTTTTCCCAGGCAACTCTCAGCAAGACAAGAGGCCATGGTCTCAAGTTGTGCCAGGGGAGGTTTAGGTTGGAGATTGGAAAGCATTTCTTTCTGGAGAGGGTGATCAGGCATTGGAATGGGCTGCCCAGGGAAGGGGTGGATTCTCCGTGTCTGGAGCTATTTCCAAAGAGCCTGGATGTGGCACTGAGTGCCATGGGCTGGGAACCACGGGGGGAGTGGATCAAGGGTTGGACTTGATGATCTCTGAGCTCCCTTCCAACCCAGACAATTCTAGGATTCTGTGATTCTATGTGAATATTTCTGCTGACCTTGGCTTGAGTGTTCTGTTTGGAATCTTGCTCATACTGCAGAGCATTCAGTGGGGAATGTTTCAGCTATAAAGGATAAATGAATATATATAAAAAATATAATTGGGCACAGCCCATCTTTTTGGGTTTTAAATTGTTCTGAATTGATCATGGAATAAAATCATAGACTCATGGAATGGGTTGGGTTGGAAGGAACCTTCAAGCCCATTAAATTCCAACCCTCTGCATGGGCAGGGACACCCCCCACCTATATAAAGGATAAATATATTAAAATATATAAAGGATATACTTAGGATAATTGGCAGCTTGCCATGGAATATGGCATTTGATGCACTGAAGAGGGTGTCTGTCCATGCCAGTTCCATTCATTAAATAGTTAATAACATTAAGGAATGAGGATCCTGCTCCTGCATCCCTTCAGGAATTCTTGGCAGTGCTGTGGAGCAGTTGGTTTATGGGTTTCCAGGTTTGTATCTCTGTGGATTCCTTTGGTTCAAATCCCTGGCCAGGTTTTACATCTGCTTGCACAAAACAGCCCAATTTTCACTTTTATGTTTTGAGAGGTTATCCCAATCTGGAATTAATGATACCATGTGTTTTTCCAGCTTTATAACCCCTAAATTAATCAGATTTTTCAAGAAAAGAGGTGTACATATGCAGCAAGAAAACCAACTTATACATATCAGCCAACTTTCTTTTACAAGAAAAAGATTAAAACTTCCATCAAATAAATCAATATAAGAGTATATCAGGTTATTTTTTCCATAATAATTTTTTTTATTTTATTTTTAGGCTTCATGTGTGGCACATCAGTGCTGGATAAAGATGGTGTAAGTGCAGCTGTGGTCATAGCTGAAATGGCAACCTACCTGGAGGGCCAAAACCTAACACTAGCACAGAAACTCATTGAGATATATGAAAAGTAAGTTGTATTTTTCATTAATCTGTCTTATTTAGCTATTTTGGAGCTGGGATTAATCTAAATAAATATTTTTCATGTGTCCCTCAGACTATTTTCTCATTCTAAGTGGTTTTTTCTGATGCTGTGATGAACTGCAGGCTTCAGCATTATGGAAACCACTTGAATGCCACATTTCCCAGGGGACTGAAGAGACCTTTTCTATCATGTTTCTGCAATAAATTGTGAAAGAGCAGAATTTTGCAAACTTTTCTCTATTTAGTTCACACTGTGTGACTTCTCTTCTATTCTGTATCTCAGTTGAGGTCTATGTGCCTCTTTTTAAACACAATTTTTCCCTGAAACACAGCCTGGGGATTGTTAGGAGATGTTTTTTTCTGTTCTTGCAGAGGTTTGTAACAGACCAGAGGTTACTGAACACAAACCATTCCTTTGGTAGGAACACAAATCATGTTGATGCCAGAATTAAGTCATGCACTCTGATAATCCCAGTCCACCAGCAAAAATTCCTCTGCTTTAATGCATGATTTCTTCCTCCATGCTCTTCCTCTTCCTCCTGGCCCTGCATAAAAACCAAACTGTGGTCCTTAGGAGCTTGGGAGGAGGAAGCACAGATGATGCTCAACCTTCATCTCTATCTGGCTCTGTCATATGCAAACTGGAGCAGGATAACAGAAGGATAAATCTCAGTCACATTTTTTTTGTTTTTGAAGCTGTAGACTCTCTGTAGAATGAGAAATGTGTGGAATCCAGTGATGAAAAATCTAAATTTCAACCTGCAGACATGATTGTTTCACCTTGTGTGTGCTTGCATGAGGTCTGCTGGGGGTTAATGCTTTCATCTTTGACTTCATCACCTTCTCAGGGGCTGTTGAGTTAATTTGTTGTTGTGGCTGCTCACGTGGCTGTAGCAGATGATTTTTGATGGTGTGGGAGTTAAATTGCATATTGATTTCCTGAGGTCTAGCAAGGCTGCACTTAGCCAAATGGTTGTTTTTCAGTTCTTTGGAATTTAAACCTTCACTGGAATTTAAAAAAAAAAACCCAAACCTTAAGATGAGCTGAGTAATGCAGTGAAATCTGCTCAAGTCCAAACATTTCCCTAAAAATATTTCCACAGCTGTGAGAACTGTGGTTTTATTTATTTTTTTTTTCTGTTATTGCTTTTCCAAACAGGGGCTTTCTTCAGACAGAATGTGCAGAAAGCTTGAGAATCTTGTAACTGAAAATGTTCATCTGCTTTGTAGGTATGGATATCACATATCAAAGACTTCTTATTTCTTGTGCTATGATCCTCCTACCATCAAAAGGATATTTGAGAGGCTTCGGAACTTTGATACCCCTCAGTCTTATCCCAGGTTTTGTGGTGTTTACAATATCTTACATGTAAGAGATATCACCACGGGCTATGACAGCAGCCAACCCAATCAGAAGTCGGTGAGTTCTGAAGTGTTTTTTGCAGGAGAGGTTTTCTTTTTGGAGAGAGAAAGTTAAATGCACCAAGAACTCTGCAGAAGGATGTGTTTTGGCAGCTCAGATGGCTGTGTAATTGCAGGCCTCAGTGCTTAACAACATTTACTTGGAGGGAAACTCCTTTGATGTGAGGTGACTTGGCTATTTTCTTGGCTATTTTAATATAAGAATGAATGAACTTTCAGTAGTTGAAGTGAGCTTGGTGCTTTTCCAATTTTGAAGGTGTTTTGGCATTCCAGGTGGAGTAAGAGGCAGTCCTGTTACCCTGAAATGGAATCCTAGAATCATTATGGTTGGAAAGAACCTTCAAGATTGAGTCCAACCACCAGTCCTACACCACCTCAACCACTAAATCACCTCCCAAAGCACCACATCTACCCCTTTTTTTAACACCTCCAGGGATGCTGACTCCACCACCTCCCTGGGCATCCTGTTCCAGAGCTTCACCACTCTTGAAGTGAAAAATATTTTCTTATTATCTCTGGTGCATCTTGAACCCATTTCCTCTTGTCCTGTCACAGGTCACTGGGGAGAAATATTGAGTCTGGTCTAGTTGGTAGATTTGTCAGGATGAAATTACTTCATAGAATCATAGACTTGTCTGGGTTGGAAGGGACCTCAGAGCTGATCAAGTCCAACCCTTGATCCACTCCCCCCGTGGTTCCCAGCCCATGGCACTCAGTGCCACATCCAGGCTCTTTGGAAATAGCTCCAGACACGGAGAATCCACCCCTTCCCTGGGCAGCCCATTCCAATGCCTGATCACCCTCTCCACAAAGAAATGCTTTCCAATCTCCAACCTAAACCTCCCCTGGCACAACTTGAGACCATGGCCTCTTGTCTTGCTGAGAGTTGCCTGGGAAAAGAGACCAACCCCCCCCTGGCTCCAACCTCCTTTCAGGGAGTTGCAGAGAGTGATGAGCTCTCCCCTGAGCCTCCTCTTCTCCAGCCTCAACACCCCCAGCTCCCTCAGCCTCTCCTCACAGCATCTCTGCTGGATCCCTTCACCAGCCCACTTGCCTCCTTTGGACCTGCTCCAGCACCTCAAGCTCCTTCCTGAGGGGCTGAGGGGCCCAGAACTGGACACAGGACTCAAGCTGTGGCCTCCCCACAGCTGAGCACAGGGGCAGAATCCCTTCCCTGCACCTGCTGGCCACGCTCTTCCTCAGCCAGCCCAGGATGCCATTGGCCTTCTTGGCCACCTGGCCACACTGCTGCCTCCTCTTCAGCTTCCTGCCAATCCCAGCTCCCTTTCTGCCACTCTGTGCCCAGCCTGCAGCTCCCCATGGGGTTCTTGTCTTGAACCTCATCCCATTGGGATCAGCCCAACTCTCCAGTCTCTCCAGGTCCCTCTGCAGAGCCCTCCTGCCTTCCAGCTGATCCACACTCCCCCCCAGCTTGGTGTCATCTGTGAATTTGCTGATGATGGACTCAATCCCCTCATCTAAATCCTCACTCAAGATATTAAACAGCACTGGGCCCAACACTGATCCCTGGGGGACACCACTAGTGACCGGCCGCCATTTGGATGCAGCCCCGTTCAGCACCACTCTCTGGGCCCGGCCCTCCAGCCAGTTCCTAACCCAGCACAGAGTGCTCCTGGCTGATCCATGGGCTGACAGCTTTTTCAGGAGAATCCTGGGTGTTATTTACTCCAGGGAACTGCAGCATCTTGATTTAGCTTCACATGCACTCAAATCTTCTATTTAAAAATAAGAACTGAAAGAAACCTCCCACATCTGCCTTTGTGGTCGTGTTCTGTAATAAAATTTTCTTTTTCCAGGTGCTGCCAGTGAGTAAAAGCAGCCAGATGATCACTTTCACTTTCCAAAATGGTTGTGTTGCCACCCTTCGGACCAGCGGGACGGAACCAAAGATCAAATACTACGCAGAGATGTGTGCAGTGCCTGAGCAGAGGTCAGTGACAGGGCTGCAAGGTCAGCCAAAGGATTTAGAGAATTATCCAGGCTGGAAAAGACCTTCAAGATCATTGAGTCCAACCTCATCCTAACCCTGTTACCATATTTCTTATGACTACCACTAAACCCTGTCCCCAAGCACCACATCCAGGTGATTTTTAAACACATGCAAGGGTGGAGGCTCAGTCATCTTCCTGGGGAGTCTGTTCCAGTGCTTAATAACCCTTTCTGTAAAGAAGTTTCTCGTGGTATCCCACCTAAATCTCCCCTGATGCAGCTTGGGGGCATTTTCCCCACTCCTGTTATCTGTCACCAGTGAGAAGAGACCAACCCCACTCTCACTACAACCTCCTTGCAGGTATTTGTAAAGAAAAATAAGGTCTCCCCTCAGCCTCCTTATCCCCAGACTAAATATCCTTTCCTCTCCCTTCTCCCTTCTCCCTTCTCCCTTCTCCCTTCTCCCTTCTCCCTTCTCCCTTCTCCCTTCTCCCTTCTCCCTTCTCCCTTCTCCCTTCTCCCTTCTCCCTTCTCCCTTCTCCTTTTTTCTCCCTTCTTCTCCCTTCTTCTCCCTTCTCCCTTCTCCTCCCTTCCCCTCCCTTCTCCTCCCTTCCCCTCCCTTCCCCTCCCTTCCCCTCCCTTCCCCTCCCTTCCCCTCCCTTCCCCTCCCTTCTCCTCCCTTCTCCTCCCTTCTCCTCCCTTCTCCTCCCTTCTCCTCCCTTCTCCTCCCTTCTCCTCCCTTCTCCTCCCTTCTCCTCCCTTCTTCTCCCTTCTTCTCCCTTCTTCTCCCTTCTTCTCCCTTCTTCTCCCTTCTCCCTTCTCCCTTTTCCCTCCTCCCTCCTCCCTCCTCCCTCCTCCCTCCTCCCCTCTCCCCTCTCCCCTCTCCCCTCTCCCCTCTCCCTTCTTCTCCCTTCTTCTCCCTTCTCCTTCTCCCCTTCTCCCTTCTTCTCCCTTCTTCTCCCTTCTTCTCCCTTCTTCTCCCTTCTTCTCCCTTCTTCTCCCTTCTTCTCCCTTCTTCTCCCTTCTTCTCCCTTCTCCCTTCTCCCTTTTCCCTCCTCCCTCCTCCCTCCTCCCTCCTCCCCTCTCCCCTCTCCCCTCTCCCCTCTCCCCTCTCCCTTCTCCCTTCTCCTTCTTCCCTCCTCCCTCCTCCCTCGTCCCTCGTCCCTTCTCCCCTTCTCCCTTCTCCCTTCTCCCTTCTCCTTCTCCTTCTCCCTTCTCCCTTCTCCCTTCTCCCTTCTCCCTTCTCCCTTCTCCCTTCTCCCTTCTCCCTTCTCCCTTCTCCCTTCTCCCTTCTCCCTTCTCCCTTCTCCTTCCTTCTCCCTTCTCCTCCCTTCTCCTCCCTTCTCCCTTCTCCTCCCTTCCCCTCCCTTCTCCTCCCTTCCCCTCCCTTCCCCTCCCTTCTCCTCCCTTCTCCTCCCTTCTCCTCCCTTCTCCTCCCTTCTCCTCCCTTCTCCTCCCTTCTCCTCCCTTCTCCTCCCTTCTCCTCCCTTCTCCTCCCTTCTCCTCCCTTCTCCTCCCTTCTCCTCCCTTCTTCCTTCTTCTCCCTTCTCCCTTCTCCTCCCTTCTCCCCTCTCTTCCTCCTCTTTTCCTTCTCTCCTCTCCCCTCTCCTCTCCTCCAGGCTGAACACCCCCAACTCTCAACCTGCTCCAGGCTCTCCCTACCCTCCAATTCAAGAATTCCTTCCTCACATCCAACCTCAATCTCCCCTCTTAAGTTTTAAATAAATAATAAGAGCAGGGTAATAAGAGATGGTAGGGGTTCTACACCTCAGTTTTCTGAATGGTGGCTCTTACCAGAAGCTTGTTTGGATTTGGTGAGAGGGCTTTCTGAATTTCTGATAGATGAAAACTTCTCTTTGTTTGGTGGGCTTGAAATGTTTCATTTCAGTAAGGATGTGCTTCCATCAAGCTGGGAGCTGGCAAAGGAGAATTTGGTGTAGGTAGGTGCTGAAGAAAAGCTAAGATGCAGTCAAGGCACAGAGCTCCATCAAGAAAGAAGAAATAAATGTTAGAAATACTGCCCTTAACCTGATCTTAACACAGGAGGAAGGCCAGAGGAGAAGTAATGGGGAGAGAAACAAAGAGAATACTTTAAAGCATCATTTGGGCTTCTGTTGTTTTTCAGAGAGAGTCAGAAAATTACATTCACCTTTGATTTTAGTTATTACTGTGGGTTTGACAATTATTATCCAGAACATGGAATTGAAAAGCTTTCAAGCCTCCCTGCTTCAAGACATAAAATCATAGAATCATGGAATCATAGAATTAGCCGGGTTGGAAGGGACCTCAGAGATCATCTAGTCTAAAATACTGAGATCATCATCTAAAATACTGAGAACTGTGTGGGGAAAAATGTGACTAGCAAGGAGTGGCCTCAGTTACAAAACAAAACACAAAAATACTTTATTTTTTTTTCCTTGTAGCTACTAGCAATTGTATTTTGCCTCTCAACAAGTCAACTTGACAGCTGCCATAATAAATGATACATAAAGCTCTGATTCTGGTGTTGTTCAGTTGCCTGTTCTGGTACAGGCTGAAACTCCTGAGATGCCAGAGCCAAACTATTCCTGTTGAGATTCAGTGTAGGATCTTTTCTTAATCAGTTTAATACCTTAAGGAGCCTTCTTTGAGTACAGCAGGTCCTCCAGGAGCTCTACAACTCCTACTTCAGAACAATTCATGAGGAATCCAGGCAGATGCAGGAATTAAACAGCTTATGGAATCATAGCTTGAGTCCTGTGTCCAGTTCTGGGCCCCTCAGCCCCTCAGGAAGGAGCTTGAGGTGCTGGAGCAGGTCCAAAGGAGGCAAGTGGGCTGGTGAAGGGATCCAGCAGAGATGCTGTGAGGAGAGGCTGAGGGAGCTGGGGGTGTTGAGGCTGGAGAAGAGGAGGCTCAGGGGAGAGCTCATCACTCTCTGCAACTCCCTGAAAGGAGGTTCATAGAATCATAGAATCATAGAATTGTCCGGGTTGGAAGGGACCTCAGAGATCATCTAGTCCAACCCTTGACCCACCGGAGCAGTTGCTAGACCATGGCACTGAGTGCCACATCCAGTCTTTTTTTAAATGTCTCCAGGGACGGAGAATCTACCACCTCCCCGGGCAGTCCATTCCATAGCCTAATCACCCTCTCCGTGAAGAAATTCTTTCTAATATCTAACCTAAACCTCCCCTGGCACAACTTAAGACTGTGTCCTCTTGTCTTGTTGAAGGTCGTCTGTGAAAAGAGTCCAGTTCCCACCTCGCTACAGCCTCCTTTCAGGTAGTTGTAGACAGCAATGAGGTCTCCCCTGAGCCTCCTCTTCTTCAGGCTGAACAGCCCCAGCTCTCTCAGCCTCTCCTCATAGGGCCTGTGCTCGAGTCCCTTTACCAGCCTGGTTGCCCTCCTTTGGACCTGTTCCAGGACCTCTACATCCTTCTTAAACTGAGGGGCCCAGAACTGGACACAGTACTCGAGGTGTGGCCTAACCAGCGCTGAGTACAGGGGAAGAATCACCTCCCTAATCACCTTCACATCAAATGAACCTCCAAAGATATTCTTCTCCATAATAGCTTTGCCAGTATTTCTCAGAGCTGATATTTATTGATTATTCTTAAAAGCTGAACATCAGGAAAATCAGTTTTATTGCAGCATTTTTTTTGGTGTTTTCTTCAGAAGGAAGTGGTGAGCCAAAGGGCAATGGCACATTGACAGCTCCACAAATGGGCAAACCAAATGTAAATTACCTTGGTTTGCCTCTTCTCCCTTAAAACCAGACTGAGTTTTTCTCTCTCTCTCCAGTGGTATTGTGCAACATTTTAGGGGATGTTTGTCTTTTTATTCAACTGAATGCCTGGGCATTGAAATGGGGAAAGGATCAGGATGTTCCAGTGTCCTCCTGCCAGCTGGGACTCTTTTCCTCTTTACTCAATTCCTCTAAATTGCACTTAAATCAACACCCAACCAGATACCCAGAGGGGCAGCTGGATGCTATGGAGAGAAGTACCATGAGTATCCACCTTTTATTAATTTATTCTTATTTTTTAATCCATTTACACTCTGTGTCTGACTTCCCAGTTAGCTCTGGTGTTCTCTCTGCTCGCCCTCTAGTGGTGATTATTTTTTTTTGCTTTAATTAAATTAATTTAAATTGATTTTCAAGCTGCCCTTACTGAAAAGTAGCTTTTTAAAGCAAGCAGCTTGGAGTCTCTACATGTCAATGCTGGCAAGAAACACCACAGGGCTAATCCATCACCATCAGATCTTGCTTTTAATTCTTTTTTTTTTATTTCCTATTTTTAAACAGGTGCTTATCAAAGCTCTGACCCAGTGTTGTTCTCTTTCTAGTGACAGAGCCAAGCTGGAAGAAGAACTTCAGAAGCTGATTGAAGCTTTGATTGAGAATTTTCTGGAGCCTGATAAGAATGGACTCATCTGGCGTTCTGCTTAGGTCTCCTCAAAGTGAAGTGCAGAGAAAGTGTCCCCAGGGCACAAAGGAACCAAGAAGAGAACTCAGTTCCATTTCTGAGTGTGTGGGTATGCATGGTAAACAGCTACATTTTTATTCTAGAAAGAAGAAGCATTCTTTTTGTCAGGTTGATTTACCAAAGCCCAGGCTAAAAAAAATGGGATAAGAAGAAGGAAGGAAGAGAAAAAAAAAAGAGGGAATTTATCAATTTCCTGGCTTTTTGACCAAAAGATCCAGCAAGAATTGAACTGCCAGAGTGGTTTTAAAACAGCTGATCACAGATCTTCTCTTAAATTCATTTCAGGTTCCCTTCTGTGTGAAAAGGTTGGAAATTTGGGTAGGGGGAGTATTTTGAAGGAAGAAATTGCTCCAAACTGACAAAAAAAAAAAAACCACACAAAAAAACCCCCTTTGCTTCTTCCTAGCTGTTGTGTGTGAGTTCAGGTATCCTTGTTACAGGTCTTAATTTCCAAAACTGTTGAAGTAGAGCTCAGTGCTTAGCATTTCTTCTTTAGGTGAGTTGTTCAATAGGACAATTTTCAGCTGCTTGAGTAGCCTGCTGATGTTTAAAGGTGCTCTTGGTGCTTTGTAGCTTTCCTGTCTGGATCTTGAATTTCCCTGACACTGAAACACTGGTGGCAACACGTGCAGTTCCACTTGCAGGCTGGGTTTTTAATCCCCTTGCTGCTTTTCCAAGGCTTCCAAAGGAATAAAAACATCTTCATTCCTTGAAATTGCCCATTCTAACTACCACAGGGTTTATTTTTGCCTCACTTCTCTGAAGGATTTTATTTTATTTTTTTAAATAAAAGCTTCAGCAATTCAATAACCTGTGTAAAAATTCCAATTAGTGACTTTTGGTTTTGATGGCTTGAATTCCTACTCTCTCTTTTAATAAATAATAATAATAAATAATAATAATTCCTCCACTGTTTTAATAAGCAGACAATGGAGGTGAGACATTGACATCCTTAATTTAGTTATTTTTCTGCTAAAATCTTTTTTGTCTGTCTCACATCTTGTAAACTGATAGGTAGCAGTTTGCAAACCTTATTATTCTTTAGGGCAAATTTTAAATTACTTCCCAATATCTGTTTCCTACCTTTGCTTAGGCAGAAAGTGAAACAGTTGATCACTTTTTATGAAAAACCAGACCAATACAGAAATTCTGATGTAAATACCTGGGATTTCAGACAATAAAAACCATGTTTTAGCCCAGAAAATAATAACCCTGCTTATTAGTGAACTGAGAATAATTCTTTTTCATGTGTGCTACCTTCAGAATTGTGGTCTGGCCATCTCCCAGCTCTCACTTGACAGTGATTACCTTAAAAAAAAGAGAGAAAACAGCACTTTTTATATTAAAAGTTCCATGGGAAGAGCCCAGGAAGCCCTGAAGTGAAAGCTGTTGTCTTGCCACTGTTGTTAAATCTGTTTTTCCTTCATCTTATTTATACCTTTAGAGCTTGATGCCATAGGATTGCTCAGAGTGTGGTTTTGTGTGTGTTGCATCTTAGGTGGCTTTAAAAAGCACCAAAGTTTCTGTGTCTGGTGTTTTTTTGGGGGGAGTTTTTGGGTCTTTCATGCTGACAGAAGCTTTGCACTATAACCATGGAAAAGTATTTTGCTGTCTTATGAATGTACATGTACTGCAGAAGGGTCTGTGTTGCACAGGTATTTATTTATTGTTTTTTTTTTTAATTATTATTATTATTTTCAGAGAAAAACAGTTCCCAATTTGCTTTGCAACTGAGTGGAATGAACCTAATGCCAAAAATATATATTATTTTTTTTTTAAATCTGTACATTTGACTGAAACAGTGGGGAAAATGGGTTAAAAAGCATTAAAATATCCTCATTTATTGTACAGGGCTGGAAGGGATGGAGGCATTTCTGAGTGCTGCTTTGTTCTCAGTTTTCACCCAACAAGTGCAGGTCTGCATCCTGACTGCAAGGAATTGGAAGATTTATTCCACTGAAACCTTAAATGGTTTGGATTTTGGTTTTAAATAGCCTGCTAGGAGCTCAGAGGAGAACAAGGGACTTGGAGGAGAGTTTTGAGCAAAGGTAAACACTGTAAAAAAGCAAAGTGTGTGTGATGAGGCCAGCTGGGTGTTTATTGTAGCAGCTCCTTTTAGGAATCACATCCTGGGAGTTCTGTTTCTGCAGGAATCTGCAACTTCCCAGAAATAAAATAAAAAATAAAAAAGAAAGGCAAGTGTTACAGATGCAGGCTGGAGGAAAAACATGATTATGTTTTCAAGGCAGCATTCTTAGAAGTCAATCACTGTTCATGGGCTAAATGTCTTTAAAAATTATTTAAAAATACAGGGAATTAATTACCTGGGATTTTTTTTTTTTTTCCATAGATTTGAGCAGTAAGCTCTAGATGTAGCAGTGCTTTTGGAATGACAGCAACAGGCACGTTGTGTTGAATGTATTTTAAGGAATTCTTGCTGTTTTGAAACTGCTGCTACTGTTGTTTTCCTACTGTATTTGAACTGTTGGATATATTTATACTGTTCCATTTGTGGAACTCCTGATTTCCTCTTCTTCCCCTTATTTCTGTTACTGTGAAGGACTCTAATTCTCTTATTTCATTGCCCTCTAACTTTGGTAGGCATTGTGTTAGAGTTTGTTGGGCTTGTGTAGTTGTCTTCTGGTTTTTTGGGTTTTTTTTTTACTACTTTTCAGATCAGAACAAAGGTTTTTTTCCAGCTTAGGAAGCAGAAAACAGATGCTGTAGATGTTCACTAAGCACTTCCAGCTCAAAGACACCATTTCTGAGGTTGGTCACTGGCTTAAATAATCCAGTGATTTGGTTTTAGGGTTTGATGAAATCAGGAGGGCTGTTTTTTGGGGGTTTTTTTTGTCCTTTTTGATGTGACAGCCTTCATCTCTGCCTCAGCTGTTTGGTGAAGTTGTGTTTCTGTGGACTTAGGACAGGACCTTTCAAGTACAGGAGACTCCTCAGGTGAGGTTGGATGGCTAAGATAAAGAGCTTGGAGCTGATTTATTTTATTTTTTATTATTCCAGTTGAAAAACAGAGTCCAATCTGTGGTTTCAAAAGCTTCAAGTGCTATTTTTGGCCTTTGCTTCTGCACCTCTAAAGGATCCTTCCTGCTAAGATAAAGAGCTTGGAGCTGATTTATTTATTTTTTTTCTAATTCCAGTTGAGAAACAGAGACCAATCTGTGATTTAAAAACCTTCAAGTGGTTTTCATAGTGTTCCTACATCTCTAAAGGATCATCCCTGCCAAGATAAAGAGCTTGTAGCTGATTTATTTTATTTTTTTCTTTTTCCAATTGAGAAACAGAGTCCAATCTGTGATTTAAGAAGCTTCAAGAGGTTTTCATACTGCTCCTGCACCTCTAAAGGATCCTTCCTGTCATGATGAAGAGCTTGTAGCTGATTTATTTTATATTTTTTTAATTCTAGTTGAGAAACAGAGTCCAATCTGTAGTTTAAAAACCTTCAAGTGGTTTTCATAGTGTTCCTGCACCTCTAAAGGATCCTTCCTGCCAAGATAAAGAGCTTGTAGCTGATTTATTTATTTTTTTTTTTATTCCAATTGAGAAACAGAGTCCATTCTGTGATTTAAAAAGCTTCAAGTGGTTTTCCTAGTGCTCCTGCACCTCTAAAGGATCCTTCCTGTCATGATAAAGAGCTTGTAGCTGATTTATTTTATTTCTTTTAATTCCAATTGAGAAACAGAGTCCAATCTGTGATATAAAAACCTTCAAGTGGTTTTCATAGTGCTCCTGCACCTCTAAAGGATCCTTCCTGCTAAGATAAAGAGCTTGTAGCTGATTTATTTTATTTTTTTTAATTCCAGTTGAGAAACAGAGTCCAATCTGTGGTTTCAAAAACTTCAAGTGCTATTTTTGGCCTTTGCTTCTGCACCTCTAAAGGATCCTTCCTGCTAAGATAAAGAGCTTATATCTGATTTATTTTATTTTTTTTTTAATTCCAGTTGAAATACAGAGTCCAATCTGTGGTTTAAAAAGCTTCAAGTAGTATTCTTAGTTTTCCTGCACCTCTAAAGGATCCTTCCTGCTAAGATAAAGAGCTTGTAGCTGATTTATTTATTTTTTTTTAATTCCAGTTGAGAAACAGAGTCCAATCTGTGATATAAAAACCTTCAAGTGGTTTTCATAGTGCTCCTGCACCTCTAAAGGATCCTTCCTGCCAAGATAAAGAGCTTGTAGCTGATTTATTTTATTTTTTTTCTAATTCCAGTTGTGAAACAGAGTCCAATCTGTGATTTAAAAAGCTTCAAGTGGTATTCATAGTGCTCCTGCACCTCTAAAGGATCCTTCCTGCTAAGATAAAGAGCTTGTAGCTGATTTATTTTTTTTAAATTCCAATTGAGAAACAGAGTCCAATCTGTGATTTAAAAACCTTCAAGTGGTTTTCATACTGCTCCTGCACCTCTAAGGGATCCTTCCTGCCATGATGAAGAGCTTGTAGCTGATTTATTTTATTTCTTTTAATTCCAATTGAGAAACAGAGTCCAATCTGTGGTTTCAAAAGCTTCAAGTGGTTTTCCTAGTGCTTCTGCACCTCTAAAGGATCCTTCCTGCCATGATGAAGAGCTTGTAGCTGATTTATTTTATTTTTTTTTAATTCCAATTGAGAAACAGAGTCCAATCTGTGGTTTAAAAAGCTTCAAGTGGTTTTCATACTGCTCCTGCACCTCTAAAGGATCCTTTCTGCTAAGATAAAGAGCTTGGAGCTGATTTATTTTATTTTTTATTATTCCAGTTGAAAAACAGAGGCCATTCTGTGGTTTAAAAAGCTTCAGGTGGTTTTCCTAGTGCTCCTGCACCTCTACAGGTTCCTTCCTACTAAGATAAAGACCTTGTAGTTGATTTATTTTTTTTTAATTCCAATTGAGAAACAGAGTCCAATCTGTGGTTTAAAAACCTTCAAGTGGTTTTCATAGTGTTCCTGCACCTCTAAAGGATCCTTCCTGCCATGATGAAGAGCTTGTAGCTGATTTATTTTATTTTTTTTAATTCCAATTGAGAAACAGAGACCAATCTGTGATTTAAAAACCTTCAAGTGGTTTTCATAGTGTTCCTACATCTCTAAAGGATCATCCCTGCCAAGATAAAGAGCTTGTAGCTGATTTATTTTATTTTTTATTATTCCAGTTGAGAAACAGAGTCCAATCTGTGATTTAAAAAGCTTCAAGTGGTATTCTTAGTTTTCCTGCACCTCTAAAGGATCCTTCCTGCCATGATGAAGAGCTTGTAGCTGATTTATCTTGCCTGAGTAGGTCTCCTAATTTCTTTCCTTTGAAATACCCTTCAGATACTTTTCTTGGGGGAAAACTGCTTATTTATGTTGTCCACAGACTACACCAAGAATTAAAATTCCAAGTGTTTCTCTTTCAGACCTAAAAGTGACTTAAAAACATGCAATTTTTGGCCTCTCTTGAGCTGTTGCTCTACCTTTACTTGAGGAGGATACCTGCATGTTGGAATTTATGGCATTATTTCCCTGATTTTGCAGACCTCAGGTAGCACTTTGTGTTTCCTCTTTGGCTCCTGAAGCATTGAGGATTTCACCTCCTTTCTTATTAAGGAATGTGTGTCTGAAACTCTTGAGGGAGAAGCCACCAGGTGGAATGGTGGCTTCTGGCATTGGGAACAGGGTGGAACTTCTGATCTGCTTTAGAAAGCACTCCCAGAAGCTTTAGAAAACACTTCCAGAAGCTTTAGAAAGCACTTGGATGTTCTCTTTAATTTAAAAATTATTATTCTCATCCCTTCATTCAGTCTTCCCCCCCTTTTTTTTTTCTTTTTTTCCCTGTTTTCTCCCCAAATAAGAGCTGGGGCTCTTGACATGGTGACTCCTGGATGATCAGAGTCCATCCTGATACCAAACTCCTGGTGCACAAACACATTTTTCACCCTCCTCTGCCCTTTTGCATTCTCAAGAGTTGCTTTCTATGAGGTGAAGTATCTGAAGTTGCATCATTTCCCTTGTCTGGAATCCTGGGGAGTTCTGGATCTGTCCTCTTGTTTACCTGGTGTCTGCTCTTCTGTAAAACTTGGGCATATTACAGATGCAGAGTGAGAATTTGCACTTTCCTGAAGTATTTCTGTGTTTATTGCTATGTGGATGTAGCTGAATGAAGTGTTATGAGTAATAAAATATTCTCTTTGTAGCAGCAATCCCTCATGTTTCTTCCACCTTCTTCAGTCAAACACTGAAAAAAAAAATAAAAAATAAAAGGATAACTGTTCCTACCTTGGGGGAGGAGGAAAACTGAACCTTTCCTGCTTGGGATCCCTAAAACCCCAGGACCAAAAGTGTTTCCTGATGATGCTGGTGTTGCTCAAAGGGCTCTGTGTTCAGCTGTGACACTTTGTTTTTCCAAGGGGTTTGTTTGGTGCTGAAGGGACTGATGGGTTAATTGTGACCTGAAGTCACCACTGATGCCACCAGGCAGGAGGCAGAAAGAGAACCAAGGTCAGGGGACCAAAGTGAGGAGCAACCTTGAGGCTGTGCAAGCCCCAGTGAGTGATGACAACTGAGCAGGGGGGAGTGGGGCTGAGGGGTGACATGTAGATAAAAAAATCACAGAATCCTAGAATTGGCTGGGTTGGAAGGGACCTCAGAGATCCTCAAGTCCAACCCTTGATCCACTCCCCCCGTGGTTCCCAGCCCATGGCACTCAGTGCCACATCCAGGCTCTTTGGAAATAGCTCCAGACACGGAGAATCCACCCCTTCCCTGGGCAGCCCATTCCAATGTCTGATCACCCTCTCCAGAAAGAAATGCTTTCCAATCTCCAACCTAAACCTCCCCTGGTACAACTTGAGACCATGGCCTCTTGTCTTGCTGAGAGTTGCCTGGGAAAAGAGAGCAACCCCCCCCTGGCTCCAACCTCCTTTCAGGGAGTTGCAGAGAGTGATGAGCTCTCCCCTGAGCCTCCTCTTCTCCAGCCTCAACACCCCCAGCTCCCTCAGCCTCTCCTCACAGCATCTCTGCTGGATCAGCTGAGTCTCTTGTAAGCAGCTGCACTGCTGAAATGAACAGCAAGTTTCTCAGGCAGTGGCTGCTGCTGGGACTGATCCCACTCCATGGTTATAGTTCCAGCTGGAGCCTGGGGTGCAGAAGCAGGGACACTGCTCAGCTCTGAGGAACATTTTGCCCTCCAGAAGGAGAAAAGGAGTCAAGAGGTCTCACCTGGAACCCTCCTTTGGGGAGGAAGGGACAAGAGAGATGCCAGAATTGAGCAAACAGAGGATTCCATCCCCTCCACCTCATCCTCAGGAGAACTTGGAGGGATCCCCAGGCTCAAACCCCTTCCTGCTTCCCCTTCTTCCCCTCTCCCTCTTTGCTTGGGCATCCTGGGAGGATCCCATCCATTCCTCTGCCTCTGCTCCTGATCCATCCCAGCCTGAATCTGTGTGTTCCTGCCTCCAGCTCCCAACTGCTGCTGACTCCAGGATTCCAGCCTGGATTTTCCCAGGGCTGCCCTGCAGCCTGGGTGGTGATGTGAGAGTTATTGGGGGCAAGGGGGGAGGAACCTGGGATCCATTTTCCTGTCTGTTTGTAGAGATTGAGTCATTTTTCCTATTTCTCATTCCTGTTTCCTTCAAGCTGTGTAGTTCAGTTCCCAACCCATCAGTCTCTCTCCCTTATTCCCTCTCCTTCCTTTATCAGGGATGGGAGGGGGGTTGATAGAGAGCAGCTGTTAATTGGTTTAATTGCCAGGCAGTGCTAAACCCTGACACCTGGATAAAGAGCTCCTTGCCCACCTTGTGACTCTTTTCCTCCTTCCAGCTCCCCAGAACTTGCTCTGAATTCTCCCTTGGTGCTTCCCAAGGAGATCTCAACCTCAACCCCATCTGGGGCTGAGCCTCTGCTGGTTCCAACTCCTCTGCAATTGCAGGACCTGGCACTGGATGTCACCACCACCCCGTGCACAGGGACAGAGCCACAACCCAAGGGCTCTGCTCTCCTTTCCCCTGCTGAAAAGGGACATTTTTTCCAGGACCAGCAGGAGATCATCTCCTCCAGGACACCTCGAAGCTCTTTGGGGGACCAGAGAACACCATGGAAGAACCTTAGGATCTGTCCCTGCTGAGCACCAGGACCTGGAGACATCCAGCTTTGCTTTAAGGTCAATTAAAAAATTAATTTCCTGACTAAATTAATTACCATTTTGCCCAGCCCACCTGGCCTGTCCCTTGGGCTTAGATCTCCAGAGGTTTGCAAGATATTTCTGGAGCCTTGTGTCTTCTGGTTTAGTTTGCTGGTTGGATCCATCTCACCATGGGAAGACACAGTGGGTGCCCTGGGTGCTGGGAGGGGGGGGGAGGGGGCTGTGGACCAATATTTGGGTATTTCCTGGGGGGCTGAGGGTTGCTTCTTCCCCTCAGGTGAGGAGGGAAGAGGTTTCTGGGTGCATGGAGCACACCCAAGGACCTGAAGTCCCTTCAGAGTGTTTGGGTTTGGAGCAGGGACAACAGTTCCCAAAACTCAGCTCCTGAGTTCCAAGGGAGACCCTCAAATATGCTGCTTCCTGAAAGGGAAACTGAGGCACAGAGCAAGAGAGAAAGCACCCAAAATGGTTTAAGGGCTCAGGTGTCCATGCAGAGCAGCATCCCTGTGGATTTCAGAGCTCAGATGTCCATGCAGAGCAGCATCTTCATGGATTTCAGAGCTCAAGTGCCCATGCAGAGAAGCATCTCCACGGATTTCAGGGCTCAGGTGCCCATCCTGTTCATGCAGAGCAGCATCTCCATGGATTTCAGGGCTCAAGTGCCCATGAAGAGCAGCATCTCCATGGATTTCAGAGCTCAGGTGCCCATGCAGAGCAGCATCTCCATGGATTTCAGGGCTCAAGTGCCCATGCAGAGCAGCATCTCCATGGATTTCTGGGCTCAGGTGCCCATTTTGTCCATGCAGGGCAGCATTTCCATGGATTCCAGGGCTCAGGTGCCCCTTGTGCCCATGCAGAGCAGCATCTCCATGGATTTCAGGGCTCAAGTGCCCATGCAGAGTAGCATCTCCATGGATTTCAGGGCTCAGGTGCCCATCCTGTCCATGCAGAGCAGCATCTCCATGGATTTCAGAGCTCAGATGTCCATGAAGAGCAGCATCTCCATGGATTTCAGGGCTCAGGTGCCCATCCTGTTCATGCAGAGAAGCATCTCCATGGATTTCAGAGCTCAAGTGCCCATGAAGAGCAGCATCTCCATGGATTTCTGGGCTCAGGTGCCCATTTTGTCCATGCAGAGCAGCATTTCCATGGATTTCAGGGCTCAGGTGCCCATTGTGTCCATGCAGAGCAGCATCTCCAAGGATTCCAGGGCATGCAGAGTAGCATCTCCATGGATTTCCGGGCTCAGGTGCCCATTTTGTCCATGCAGGGCAGCATTTCCATGGATTCCAGGGCTCAGGTGCCCCTTGTGCCCATGCAGAGCAGCATCTCCATGGATTTTAGGGCTCAAGTGCCCATGCAGAGAAGCATCTCCATGGATTTCAGGGCTCAGGTGCCCCTTGTGCCCATGCAGAGCAGCATTTCCATGGATTTCAGGGCTCAAGTGCCCATGCAGAGCAGCATCTCCATGGATTTCAGGGCTCAGGTGCCCATTTTGTCCATGCAGGGCAGCATTTCCATGGATTCCAGGGCTCAGGTGCCCATTGTGTCCATGCAGAGCAGCATCTCCAAGGATTCCAGGGCATGCAGAGTAGCATCTCCATGGGTTTCTGGGCTCAAGTGCCCATTTTGTCCATGCAGGGCAGCATTTCCATGGATTCCAGGGCTCAGATGCCCCTTGTGCCCATGCAGAGCAGCATCTCCATGGATTCCAGGGCTCAAGTGCCCATGCAGAGCAGCATCTCCATGGATTCCAGGGCTCAGGTGCCCATCCTGTCCATGCAGAGCAGCATCTCCATGGATTTCAGGGCTCAGGTATCCATTGAGTCCTCGCAGGACAGTATTTCCATGGATTTCAGAGCTCAGGTGTCCATGCAGAGCAGCATCTCCATGGCTTTGGGGTGCAAGTTCTTCACTTCTGCATTGCAGAGATGATTTGGCTCCTCATGAAGATCACAGGAACCTCCCCAAAAGGGCATCCCAAAAAGGTGGATCAGGAGGGTTTGTGTGAGGTTGGTTGCCCAAGGAAGCTGTGGCTGTCCCATCCCTGGCAGTGTCTCAGCCCAGGTTGGATGGGGCTTGGAGCAACCTGGGCTGTGGGAGGGGTCCCTGCACATCCAGGGGTTGGAACTGGAGGAGCTGGAAGGTCCCTTCCAGCCCTGAAAACTCTCTGATTCTATGAAGAAAGCTGGGGGAGGGCTTTGGACACGGGGGGTTAGGAAGAGGAGAAGGGAAATGGGTTAAAAGTTGGAGAGAAAGGGGAGATTGAGGTTGGAGATGGTGAAGAAATTCTGGGATTTGAGGGTGGGGAGAGCCTGGAACAGGTTGAGAGAGTTGGGGGTGTTCAGCATGGAGAAGAGAAGGATCCAGGGAGACCTTGGAGCATCTTCCAGTGCCTGAAGGGGCTCCAGGAAAGCTGGGGAGGGGCTTGGGACAAGGGCCTGGAGGGATGGGATGAGGGGAAAGGGTTTCCAGCTGCAAGAGGGGAGATGGAGAGGAGATCTTGGGGAGGGAGAAATTGTTTGGTGTGAGGGTGCTGAGCCCCTGTGCCAGGTTGCCCAAGGAAGCTGTGGCTGCCCCATCCCTGGCAGTGTCTCAGCCCAGGTTGGATGGGGCTTGGAGCAACCTGGGCTGTGGGAGGGGTCCCTGCACATCCAGGGGTTGGAACTGGAGGAGCTTTTGGGTCCCTTCCAACCCAAACCACAGAATCCCAGAATGTTTTAGATTGGGAGAGACCTCCAAGCTCCTCAGTCCAACCTCTGACCAACTCCTGACCCATGTCCCTAAGGACCAGCTCCAAATGCCTTTCAATCCCTCCAGGGATGGGGACTTCACCCCTCTCCTGGGCCATTCCAACCTGACCTTATATGTTCCCAGAGATGGCAAATCCACCACCTTTCTGGGAAACTGGTGCCAGTTTCACCACCCTCATCCTAACAGATATCTTCCTAATATCCAGTCTGAACCTTTCTCTCTTTTAGTAAAAAAAACATTCTGTGGCTGCCCCATCCCTGGCAGTGTCTCAGCCCAGGTTGGATGGGGCTTGGAGCACCCTGAGCTGTGGGAGGGGTCCCTGCACATCCAAGGGGGGTGGAATTCAATGATCCTGAAGGTCCCTTCCAAGCTATTCTGGAATTTTATGACCCTGGCCATTCATGGGGAGGGATTTTCTGTGCTGTGTTATCCTGAGGGCAGCTGCAGGAGATCTCAGCTCTGCTTAGGATGGGAGATGGGGTGGTGGGTGATGGGCTTCAGGGCTGACACCACTCTAAAAAGTGTAAAATTATTTCTCAGTAGCTTTTGCTAAGATAAAACTTCAGCCAAGAGCCTCCCCTGCCTGCAGCAAACACCCAGGGGATGATCCCAGCCCCATGGCCTGGATGAGGAGATCCCAAAACCACCCCTGGTCCCCTGCTCTAATGGGAGCCTGGTGACACAGGGACATCCAGGAGCCACATGGAGCCCTTCCACCCCCCAACAGCTTCTCCCACCAATCCCAAACGTGCCAAAAACTTGTTGGAAAACAGCTGGGAAAGGAGTTTATTTTGAAAACTAATCCAGATTGGGGCAGATTAGTGGGAACCCATCCTTCCCCATCTGCCTGGTGATGCTGTGCCAGCTCCCTGGGGACTGCCCAGGGCCAGGCATGGGTGAAAACAGCCCCAGGAGGTGACACCAGGTTGGGGACCCATTTGACAGGGGGGACAGGAGGCTGTGGGGTTTTGGGAGGGAGCTGCTGAGGTTCAGACCCCTTCAAGGGGTGTTAGAGCTGATCCCTCAAGACCCTCTCAGGTGCTCAGCCTTCTCCTGCCTGGGCACCACGGTTTGTCCTGTCCCTGACCATGTGCTGGCATGGGGAAGGGTCTGGAGAACTTCTTGTGACCCCCATGAAGGGTCTGGAGAACTTCTTGTGACCCCCATGAAGGGTCTGGACAACTTCTTGTGACCCTTCTGAAGAGTCTGAGGAATTTCTTGTGACCTTGGGGAAAGGTCTGGAGAATTTCTTCTGACCCCACTGAAGGGTCTGAAGAATTTCTTGTGACCCCCATGAAGGGTCTGGGGAACTTCTTGTGACCCCCATGAAGGGTCTGAGAACTTGTGACCCCACTAAAGGGTTTGGGGAACTTCTTGTGACCTCCATGAAGGGTCTGGACAACTTCTTGTGACCCCGGGGAAGGGTCTGGACAACTTCTTATGACCCCCATGAAGGGTCTGAGAACTTGTGACCCCACTAAAGGGTTTGGCGAACTTCTTGTGACCCCCATGAAGGGTCTGGAGAATTTCTGGTGACCCCCATGAAGGGTCTCAAGAACTTATGACCCTGGGGAAGGGTCTGGACAACTTCTTATGAGCCCTCTGAAGGGTCTGAGGAATTTCTTGTGACCCTGGGGAAAGGTCTGGAGATCTTATGACCCCATTGAAGGGTCTGGGGAATTTCTGGTGACCCTGGGGAAAGGTCTGGAGAATTTCTTATGACCCCACTGAATGGTCTGAAGAATTTCTTGTGACTCCACTAAAGGGTCTGGGGAACTTCTTGTGACCCCACTGAAGGGTCTGGACAACTTCTTGTGACCCTGGGGAAAGGTCTGGAGAATTTCTTATGACCCTACTGAAGGGTCTGGAGAACTTCTTGTGACCCCTGTGAAGGGTCTGGAGAACTTGTGACCCTGGGGAAGGGTCTTGACAACTTCTTGTGACCCCTCTGAAGTGTCTGAGGAATTTCTTGTGACCTTGGGGAAGGGTCTGGAGAATTTCTTGTGACCCCACTGAAGGGTCTGGAAAATTTCTTGTGATCCCATGAAGGGTCTGAAGGGTCTTCTGAGGAAGGGCTGAGGGAGCTGGGGGTGTTCAGCCTGGAGGAAAGAAGTATGAGGGGAGAACTTCTGGATCTCTACTCCCTCAAAGGAGGTTGGAGTGAGGAGGTGTTGGTCTCTTCTCCCAAGGAACAAGAGACAGAACAAGAGGAAATGGCCTCAAGTTTCCCAGGGGTGGTTTAGGTTGGATATTGGGAATAATTTCCTCCTGGAAAGGGTTGTCAGGCCCTGTCCCAGGGCAGTGGTGGAGTCCCCATCATTCCTGGAGGGATTTCCAAGCCCTGGAACCTTCTTGGATCCTGATTCCTTTGGGCAGGTCCAGGGATCCCCTCTGTGATTGTCCCAGCATGGAGGTCCCCAAAGCCACTGGGATTTTGAAGTGAACCCCACTGAGGTTTGACATCTATTTCTGTGGGGTTTTTCTTTCTGCTCTCAACAACTTGGCCCTGCTTTGTCCATGCCTCAGTTTCCCCAGGGTGGGAGCATAACTGCTTTTCCTTAAAGGCATAAATGAAAATGAATAAATGAATAATTGAATAAATTTCTCCCTCCAGAGACAGTTTTCCTGTTAATCCCTGCTGGTAGAGGAGAAGGCTGAGGATGAATAGAATAGAATAGAATAGAATAGAATAGAATAGAATAGAATAGAATAGAATAGAATAGAATAGAATAGAATAGAATAGAATAGAATAGAATAGAATAGGCTGGGTTGGAAGGGACCTCAGAGATCATCGAGTCCAACCCTTGATCAGCTACCGCCACAGTCACTAGACCATGGCACTGAGTGCCATATCGAGTCCCTTTTTAAATGTCTCCAGGGACGAAGAGTCCACCACCTCCCCAGGCAGCCCGTTCCAATGTCTGATCACCCTTTCCGTGAAAAAATTCTTTCTAATAGCCAATCTGAACTTCCCCCAGCACAACTTGAGACCATGGCCTCTTGTCTTGCTGAGAGTTGCCTGGGAAAAGAGACCAACCCCCCCCTGGCTCCAACCTCCTTTCAGGGAGTTGCAGAGAGTGAGGAGGTCTCCCCTGAGCCTCCTCTTCTCCAGCCTCAACACCCCCAGCTCCCTCAGCCTCTCCTCATAGGATCTGTGTTCGAGTCCCTTCACCAGCTTGGTTGCCCTCCTTTGGACCTGTTCAAGGACCTCAATATCCTTCTTGAACTGAGGGGCCCAGAACTGAACACAGTACTCAAGGTGTGGCCTTACCAGGGCTGAGTATAGGGGCAGAATCACCTCCTTGGACCTGCTGGTGACGCTGTTTCTGATACAGCCCAGGATGCCATTGGCCTTCTTGGCCACCTGGGCACACTGCTGGCTCATGTTCAGCTTCCTGTCAATCCAGACTCCCAGGTCCCTTTCTGCCTGGCTGCTCTCCAACCACTCTGTGCCCAGCCTGTAGCGCTGCATGGGGTTGTTGTGGCCAAAGTGCAGGACCCGGCACTTGGCCTTGTTGAAGCTCATCCCATTGGAGTCAGCCCATAAAGGAGCTTTGGGTGAAACTTTAGAGGGATGAAACCACTTAGGAGAGAACTCACTGTTATTCATTTTGTGTATTTTTGGAAGGGAGAGGAAACCAGGGACTGATTTTATTCTTCCCTGCCCAAGCTGTGTGGTCAGTGAGGACAATGAATCCTCCAGCCCAGTTATTCCCACTTCACAAATCCAGCAGCAAACACTTCCCTGGGATTTTGGGCTTCTTCTCTGCTAAATGAGACCAAGCTCAGCTTCTCTCCTACAACTCTGGAACCACTTCCATCAGCCCTGAGCAAAAATGCTGCTTCCAACACACCTGGGACACCCTGATCCAGCCCCACGAGCACTTGGAACCCCCCAGGATGTCTGCAGGGAGGGGGTGGATGCAGATCCAGGGATGCTTGGACCACCTCCAGTTGCACCCACACCCATCTCCTGGGTTACACCTCACTGCTTGGCCAGATTAACCCCCAAAAAACCCCCTTATTTAGAAAATAAGGAAAAGAAGATTTGAAAGATCACTCTGAGTTGGTGGTTTATTATTATCTCATACCCAGGGCATATAAATAGACATTTTGGGGTTTTTCCATGGTTTCTTTTGGTGATGGATCACAGCAGAGGGCTCTGAGCATCCTTCTTTTCGTCTGTATCACAGGTATTTTTTCTATCTTGTGTTTCACTTGGCTTGAGGAGCCACCAGGGTCACTTTGGGCCTGGGGAGCAGCTCCCTGCTGAGGGCCCTGGGACCTTCATGGACCTTGGGTTGAGCTCTTGGTGGGAAGGGACTGCACAGAACCATGCCAGGAGATGGGTTTGCCTAAACACGAGGCCAAAAAAAAGCACATTTTGAGTCTCAGTGACAAATCTGAGTTTTGTTAAGCCATGGGGTCCTTAATCCTGCTGCTTTGTCCCAGGGGGTGTGTGTGTGTGTGTGGTGTCCAGAATAATATCCATGTTATCAAGTGACAAAAATCCCACCCCTGGAGCTGGTTGTCCACCCAACCACCCCCATCCCCTCCTCAGGCTGATGGGGCTTTGCCTCCCTCAACCTCTGGACCCCAAGGTCCTGGTGCAGCCAGGGAGGATGGGGAAGGTGATGCTCTGAACCTCTTGGTGCCAAAAGGAAGGATTTTCACATCCCTGGGGCCCAAAAAGCCACCACATCCCTTCCTTGGGCCTCAGGGAAAGTTGGAGCAACCTTTGGCAAAGGGCTTTGGGGTCAGGAGGTGTTTGGCCACTTTGCTGTCTGCCTGGTGTCTCTTTCCAGCCCATTATTCATCACCAGGAGCTCTGTTCCCTGCTCCAACAACCACCCAGAGCCTCTGGGTGCTTCTCCTCCTCTTCCCACGACTTCCCAGCACCATCCCCATGAGCTGAAGCAGCTCCAGCTTCTCCTCCTCTTCCCAGGACTTCCCAGCACCATCCCCACGAGCTGAAGCTACTCTGGTGGGTGACCCCTGATGCTCAGCAGTGTTTGGTCCTGCCCTGGTCTGCAAAACTCCTGGAATTGTCCTGCCAGATGTGCTTTCCAGATGTGCAGCTCCAGCTTCTCCTCCTTTTCCCAGGACTTCCCAGCACCATCCCCATGAGCTGAAGCAGCTCCAGCTTCTCCTTCTCTTCCCAGGACTTCCCAGCACCATCCCCATGAGCTGAAGCAGCTCCAGCTTCTCCTTCTCTTCCCAGGACTTCCCAGCATCATCCCCACGAGCTGAAGCTGCTCTGGTGGGTGACCCCTGATGCTCAGCAGTGTTTGGTCCTGCCCTGGTCTACAAAACTCCTGGCATTGTCCTGCCAGATGTGCTTTCCAGATGTGCAGCTCCAGCTTCTTGCCCTTTCCCTTGCTCTGGGGCTGTTTTGACTGGGAAATGGAGAGAGGATGTGGGGATAAGGGGAAGATTTCTACCCCCACCACCCCTCTTTAAACCTTCCTGATATTGTAGGGGATGTCAAGGTGAGGATGGAGCCCAGGAGCTCCAAGAATGGGGAGGAAACCTCAGGAAAAAGGTCCCCAAAATGCAACAACTTTCTGCTGAAACAACTCAGCTGAGCTGGGGAGGTCTCTGGGGCTTCCCTGGGAATCAGGATAGAGCCAGGATCCAGCTCAGGGGAGGAGGAACAAGCTCTGTTCAGCAGAACCAGCCCAGAAAACTCATTTTGACCCCCAGCGCTGGATCCCTACATACAGCTCTGCACCAGTTCCCCTTTCCCAGCTTTCCCACCTTGATACTGGGCTTGCCAAGGGCAAAAATGCAATGGTGAAAATAAATAAGGGAGTAAAAGGTGACCTTGCACGAGGTCACATCCTTCCCAGGGCTTTGGGAAACACCTGGGGTGGATATAATTGTGCTTTTTCCCCAGCAGAGCTTTCCACCCAGCAGCTGAGTAAACACTGGGGATGGATCAGGGGCCATAAACCCAACAAAACTCCCATTTACAAACCCAACCCACCAGGAAACTGCTATTCCCCAACCTCCAGGATCCCAAAGCACCCATTGAACCCCAGTAAGGATGCAGCCACCCCCATCCCCACCCCTCCCCAGCTCAGAGAAAAAGGCAAACACAGAATCCTCAAAATGCAACATCTCATTTTCAGCCTGGCTTCAACCCCCCCCAGAATTCGTTCATTTTTAAGATGTCAAGAGCTCCAGCTTGGTTTGGGGATCTGCTGATGCTCCAAAGTGGCTCACAAATGAGCTACCAAACCACCCAGGGGATAAAAATTGCTTTAGAAACCTCTTCACTGGGTATTTTTCCCACCTCCCTGCCCTGCTCCAAGCCTGGCAGAGCCTCAGTTCCTTCCACAAGCTGTAAAAAAACCTCTTTGAGCATCCCCGGCCAGCAGAGCAGCTCAGGGAAAGAAGTTTTGAAGCATCAGAAAAAAAACCAGAGAAGACCCCAAAACCACTTTCCTCCTGCAAAACAATCGCAGCAAAGTGACCTCAGCCGAGGGGAAAATCGGGGAATTATTGCAAGAAGCTTTTATAGGAAGGAGGCAAGAGAGAGGATGCAGCTTTTGATATATTTTTGCTCTAGGATATAGGCACGGGCAAGGTTCTAAAGCAAACACGGGGGGGCAAAGTAGGTCGAGAGCTTTTGTTTTCAGTTCCCAAGTGCTGGGAAAGCCTCGTCTAGAATAAGATTTCAAAGTCGGGAAAAAAAAGAAAACCAAAAAGGTTGCCCCCAGGTGACCCCGGGGAACATGCAGGCAGCCGGCCAGAGGCGTTTCCTACTGGAAAGAGCTGGAAATGGCATTGAAGGAAAGGAACCAAATGGATTAAGGGTAAAAATGGATAAATGGAAAAAGCAGATTGCTTCTCGGGGGGGTTGGGTTGTTTTGGGGGGTTTTTTAGGGGGGTAGCAGGGGGATGCTTTTACTCTGGGGTTAGAGAGAAAAAAAAAAGGAAAAAAAAATCAAGTGAGGTTTTGCATCTCTCAAATAGAAATCTAATAGGAAAGAGAGCTGTACATGATCCGAGTCAAATCCAGGCTCCAGGGGCATCCAGGAGAAGAGTTTCAGGCATCGCCCGGGATGTGCCAAGCAACCACTCCCGTGCCGAGCCCCGCAGCCAGCCCCGCATCCCGCACTTCACCCGAGGAGCCGGCGCTGGGGAGGGAAGGAGAGGAGGGAAGCAGCTGGGAATCCCCCCGGGATCACCGGGGCTCTGCGTGTCCACATCCCGCGGGACCGGTCTGGATGAGTGGGTGTCCCGATATGGATGGATATCCCGATCTGGATGAGTCTGTGTCCCGATCTGGATGGGTGTGTGTCCCGATATGGATGGATATCCCGATCTGGATGGGTGTCCTGACCTGGATAAATGTCCCGATATGGATGGATGTCCCGATCGGGATGAGCTTCTGTCCCGACATGGATGAATATCCCGATCTGGATGGGTGTCCTGACCTGGATAAATGTCCCGATCTGCATGGGTGTCCCGATCGGGATGAACTTGTGTCCCGATATGGATGAATATCCCGATCTGTCTGACTGTCCCGACCTGGATGAATATCCCGATCTGGATGGGTGTGTGTCCCGATCTGTCTGACTGTCCCGATCTGTCTGACTGTCCCGATCTGGATGGGTATCCCGCAGATGCTGGGATGGGGACAACAGCTCCAGCCCCGCTCCCTGCTGGGCTCAGCGCTGCGGGACGGAGCGGGACACAAAGGACAGGGAGAGGGAGTCCGGAGCCCTCCGGGGGGGGTGCGTCCCCCACTCAGAGCACCCCAGCACCCACCCCCCGGGCCAGCCCGTCCTCAGACGTTCATTTTCGGCGATGCCAGGGAAAGGAGAGAGGATGGGGGAGGTGGATGAGGCTTGGAGGGGCGGCATGGAGGGTGGGTGCCGGGCACGTCGGAGGGGGTGAGGGTGGGAGGTGCTCGTCAGAGGCCGGGGGTGCTGATGGCGCTGGTGGAGCGGGGGTCGGCATCCTGCTCGTAGCGGTAGTGGTATCCCTCCATCTGGTCCCGGCAAGCTTCCCGGAGGTTGTGGAGCCAACGCTTGATGCCGCGGCGGTTCAGGTAGAGCACCATGAGGAAGACGATGGCGATGAGGGCCAAAACGATGCCGAAGAAGACGTAAGAGGCCGTCTCCAGCCTACCAGGCTCTCCACCCTCGCTCGCGGTGCAGGGCAGCCCCTCGGGCCGCAGCCGCAGCAGCGCAGTCCCTCGAAGGGGCGGGGGTCCCGCGCAGCGCAGGCTGCGGGAGTCGGGGACGCGGGAGGCGGCGACGCGCAACCAGGCGAGGAAAGGGCGCAGGGAGCAAGCGCAGCTCCAAGGGTTGGCTCCCAAAGTGACCCGCAGCCCCTTCAACCCCGGAGCATCCAAACTCCGCAGCTCGGCGGCCGCCAGCCCCTCCAGGGAGTTGTTCCGTAGATCCAGCTCCTCCAGGCCGGCGGGCAGCAAGGTGTCCGGCAGAGCCCGCAAAGCGTTGCCCGCCAGCTCCAAACGCCGCAAGCTGAGGTTGCCCAAGGCCGAGGCCAACTGGTCCTCCAAGGGGGCTGCCAGCAGCGCTTGGTTCAGCTGCAGCGTGCGCAGCAGCGGTGCCTCGGCGAAAGCGCCGGCGGCCACGGAGAGCAGAGGGTTGTGGCTCAGGTCGAGGGTCTGCAAGGAGGGTAGACCCTGGAGGGCCATGTCCTCGATGATCTGGATGTTGTCGTGGCGCAGACGGAGCAGGCGGAGGTCCGGCAGAGGGTGGGAGGCGAAAGCGGCGCGGTGGAGGATGCTCAGGTTGCTGCCGGTGATGCTGAGGTTGTGCACGGTGAGCGGGAGCTCCTTCGGAAGCTCTTCCAACCTCTCGTACCGACACTGCACCAACTCCGGGGTGGCCACGCAGTAACAAGGGGACGGGCAACCCCCGGGGGCGGCGGCGGGGGGCACGGCCAGAGGCAGCAAGGCGAGCCCCAGCCAGGGCAACCAGCCCCGGCGGCTGCTTGCCCGCGTTTGCCTGCGGGCCATTCTCGCTGCCCGGGCATACAGGGCTGGGGGGTGGGGGGTAGGGAGGGGAAGGGGTGAAGGTGATGGAGGGGTGTCGGGGGGGATGGACCTGCCTCCCTTCAGCCCCCCCCCCCGAGGGCTGAGCTGCCTCCGGCGCTGCGTCCGCGCAAGGCGGCTCTGCTGGCACCGCCGGTGGCTCCGCTACCCAAATCGGGCTGGGGATGAAGGGGGGGCAAGGAGGAGGAGGAGGAGGAGGGGGAGGAGGAAGAGGGGCGGGTTGGGGCTGCCTGGAGCTGCCGGCTGGGCGGGGGAGCGCTGCGGGCAGCTGCGTGCGGGGGGGATGGCGGGAGGGAGGGGAGGGATCGCGGGGCAGGGTGTGTGTGTGTGTGTGTGTCACGATTGAGCACGATTTGACACGGCTTGGGACGGTGTGACACTGTTTCTGACACGGTTTGAGACGGCTCGGTTCGGTTCGGCTCGGTTCGGGTGGGCGCTGCTCTCTGTGGCTGCAAGGGGAGGAGGGGGGAACTGGCGCGGTCCCCTTCGAATCCGGAGAGGGTTTGGGGGATGTCCCGGTACCCATCAAGTCTGGGGAGGATTTGGGGTTTGTCTCAGTCCTTTTCCATCCCAGGGAAGGGAGAGGGATATCCCGGTGGGCATCCAGCCCGAGGAGGGGTTGGGGGATGTCCCGGTGCCCATCAAGCCCGAGAAAGATGTGGGGGGGATGTCCCGGTTCCATTCCAACCCGGGAAGGGGTTGGGAGATGTCCCGACCCCCTGTCAAGCCTGAAGAGGCTTTGAGAGGTGTCCCTGTCCCCTCCCTGCCCCATAAAGGGTTGGGGGCAATCCCGGTCTCTTTTCAGCAGGGGAGGACTTGGGGGTTTGGGGGGGGGGGAGCAGTCCCGGTACAACACGAAGATGAATTTGGGAATATCCCGGTATCCCGGTCCCTTTCTGTCCTTGGGGGATGAGGAAGGGGGAGAGGGGATCTGTACCTGTCCCCTTCCAACCCTACGAGGGGTTTTGGGGTGGCTGAGGTCCTCATCCAGCCCAAGAGAGATTCAGGGCTGTCCCTGTCACCCCTCCAGCCCTGGGAAGGATTTGGGGATTGTCCCGATCCCTTTCCTACCCCGGGAGAGATTTTTGTGTCTGTTCTGAGCCCTTTCAAACCCGGGAGGATTTAAAGGTATTCCCGGTCCTTTCCCAGTCCAGGGGGGGGAGTTGGGGGCTGATGTCTTTCCCACCCCCGGGTTCTCACCCTCCCTATTCATCCCAGGAAAAATGTTTTATTCCCCTTCCATTTTGGGGAGGATTTGGGTCTCTCTCAGCCCTCTTCCATTTTGGGGAGGATTTGAAGGTTGTCTCAGCCCCTCCTCCAGGATTTAGGGGCTCTCTTGGTCCTCTTCCAGCCCAGGGAGGATTTGGGGGTTCTCCTGATCCTTTTCCAACCCTGATCTCCATTTCCCATCCCACTCTGCAAACTGAACACCCCACAGCATCCCTGCATCCCTGGAGAGAGGCTTTGGCAGGGTTTGTCCTCTCTGCTTCCAAATAATTCTGCTTTTTGGGACTCAATCCCACCATCCCCCATGGTTTTATGGGGAGCTGGGGGGGGGATTTAACTGCTGGGATGGGTCATGATCCCAGGAGAGGCATCAGGCAGGAGGTGGTGTCCCTTGTGGGCTTTATTTTCTTTTTATTTTACCCTCTAGGCTAATAAAAAATATTACTACCAAGACTGCCTTCATCTCACTGCCATCTCAGGGGTGGCACAGGATGCTGTGACCCTTGGGGGTGGTGTTAGGGTGAGGATGGAGATTTTGGGTTGCTGGAGCCATGCACAAGCAGGGGCTGTGTGTGTGTGTTTGAGGCAGATGTAGCAGCTTGGTGGGCAGCAGAATTTGGGTGCTGGACCCTCCTTGGGTGTTGGATATTCTTTGAAACCCTAAATATCTCTGCAGACCTGAGCTGGAGATCACATTAAATAAAACTGAGGCACAGTTTTCTCTTACATCTTGGTTTTTCTCCTCCTCTCTGCCCTCATCCTGCCCTTTTTTTCCCCTAGGATGTTTTGTTTCCTTTTGTTTTTCCCCTCTTTGGGATTCTCTTCCCCTGAAGTTCTCCTGAATTTTTCAGGGACCCTTGGGGGTGGTGTTAGGGTGAGGATGGAGATTTTGGGGTGCTGGAGCCATGCACAAGCAGGTGCTGTGTGTGTGTGTTTGAGGCAGATGTAGAAGCTTGGTGGGCAGCAGATTTTGGGTGCTGGACCCTCCTTGGGTGTTGGATATTCTTTGAAACCCTAAATATCTCTGCAGACCTGAGCTGGAGATCACATCAAATAAAACTGAGGCACAGTTTTCTCTTACATCTTGGTTTTTCCCCTCCTCTCTGCCCTCACCTTGCCCTTTTTTTCCCCCTAGGATGTTTTATTTCCTTTTGTTTTTCCTCCCTTTGGGATTCTCTTCCCCTGAAGCTCTTCTGAATTTTGCTGTGACCCTTGGGGGTGGTGTTAGGGTGAGGATGGAGATTTGGGGTGCTGGAGCCATGCACAAGCAGGGGCTGTGTGTGTTTGAGGCAGATGTAGCAGCCTGGTGGGCAGCAGAATTTGGGTGCTGGACCCTCCTTGGGTGTTGGATGTTCTTTGAAACCCTAAATATCTCTGCAGACCTGAGCTGGAGATCACCTTAAATAAAACTGAGGCACAGTTTTCTCTTACATCTTGGTTTTTCTGCTCCTCTCTGCCTTCACCTTGCCCTTTTTTTCCCCTAGGATGTTTTATTTCCTTTTGTTTTTCTCCCCTTTGGGATTCTCTTCCCCTGAAGCTCTCCTGAGTTTTGCTGTGACCCTTGGAGGTGGTGTTAGGGTGAGGATGGAGATTTGGGGTGCTGTGTGTGTGTGTTTGAGGCAGATGTAGCAGCCTGGTGGGCAGCAGAGTTTGGGTGCTGGACCCTCTTTGGGTGTTGGATATTCTTTAGGGGCCTAAATATCTCTGCAGACCTGAGCTGGAGATCACCTTAAATAAAACTGAGGCACAGTTTTCTCTTACATCTTGGTTTTTCTCCTCCTCTCTGCCCTCATCCTGCCCTTTTTTTCCCCTAGGATGTTTTATTTCCTTTTGTTTTTCCCCCCCTTTGGGATCCCCTCCCCCTGAAGCTCTCCTGAATTTTGCTGTGACCCTTGGGGGTGGTGTTAGGGTGAGGATGGAGATTTTGGGGTGCTGTGTGTGTGTGTTTGAGGCAGATGTAGCAGCCTGGTGGGCAGCAGAATTTGGGTGCTGGACCCTCCTTGGGTGTTGGATGTTCTTTGAAACCCTAAATATCTCTGCAGACCTGAGCTGGAGATCACCTTAAATAAAACTGAGGCACAGTTTTCTCTTACATCTTGGTTTTTCTCCTCCTCTCTGCCCTCACCTTGCCTTTTTTTTCCCCTAGGATGTTTTATTTCCTTTTGTTTTTCCCCCCTTTGGGATTTTCTCCCCCTGAAGCTCTCCTGAGTTTTGCAGGGACCCTTGGGGGTGGTGTTAGAGTGAGGATGGAGATTTGGGGTGCTGTGTGTGTGTGTTTGAGGCAGATGTAGCAGCCTGGTGGGCAGCATAATTTGGGTGCTGGACCCTCCTTGGGTGTTGGATATTCTTTGAAACCCTAAATATCTCTGCAGACCTGAGCTGGAGATCACATTAAATAAAACAGGCACAGTTTTCTCTTACATCTTGTTTTTTCCCCTCCTCTCTGCCCTCACCTTGCCCTTTTTTTCCCCTAGGATGTTTTGTTTCCTTTTGTTTTTCCTTCCTTTGGGATTCTCTTCCCCTGAAGCTCTCCTGAGTTTTGCAGGGACCAAGTAAATTTGGGATGCTTGTTCATGGCTTGAGCTGCTCCAGGCCCTCCCTAAATTTGGGCAAACCCTGTCTTTAAAGTGACAGCAGCCAGAGAAGTCAGAGGAGCTTGTGGGAGGGGGTAAGAGGAGAGGAATTAATTTGGGAATATGAAAAAAAAATGTGTCATGCCAAAGATTGGGGCAGATTTGCCCAGTGAGGGCCCTTTCTTCCCCCATCCCCCAAAGGTTGGGTCACTTCTGGATTTATGGTCTCCTTTTCTCACCCATGTTGTCCTTTCCTGTGTGTTTATCTCCTTTCTAACAACATCCCCATGGCCCTGCTGAATGGACCTGGGTTGGTTTTCCACCCCTTTGACCATTTTGCACCTCTCAGTACTGGACATCTTGGCATTGACCACTGGGTTGATGCTCTTTCTTACCAGTTGGTAATGGTCCCACTGGGTTGACCCCAAACACACAGTTTTGAGCCCTCCTACACCACCTCCCCCAGACCATAATTCTGGATTTAAAGCAGCATTGAAGAATTTTTGCCATTCACAGCAGTGAGATCTGGATTGTCCCAATGCCAGGAGTCCATCATCATCGTGCTATGGGGTCAGATGAGGTTGGGCAGATGGGATTTGTCCCTAAAAATCTGTACAGATCATTACTCATCACCTTGTTATCTTCTGGAGGCTTCCAAAGAGCACTTATTACTTGTGACATGGCTTCAGCACCCTTTGAAAAGCCACTTGCTCTGCTACACTGCTTCTCCTGCCCTTTATTCCATGATGGATTCTGCTGTGTCCAGCTCTGGAGTCCTCAGCAGAGGAAGGATGTGGAGATGTTGGAATGAGCCCAGAGGAGGCCTTGGAGATGCTCAGAGGGTTGGAGCAGTTCTGGAGACAGGGGGAGAGAGTTGGGGGTGTTCAGTGTGGAGGAGAGAAGGAGAAGGAGAAGGAGAAAGAAGAGAAGGAGAAGGAGAAGGAGAAGGAGAAGGAGAAGGAGAAGGAGAAGGAGAAGGAGAAGGAGAAGGAGAAAGGAGGAGAAGGAGAAGGAGAAGGAGAAGGAGAAGGAGAAGGAGAAGGAGAAGGAGAAGGAGAAGGAGGAAGGAGAAGGAGAAGGAGAAGGAGAAGGAGAAGGAGAAGGAGAAAGGAGAAGGAGAAAGGAGAAGGAGAAGGAGAGAAGGAGAAGGAGAAGGAGAAGGAGAAGGAGAAGGAGAAGGAGAAGGAGAAGGAGAAGGAGAAGGAGAAGGAGAAGGAGAAGGAGAAGGAGAAGGAGAGGGAGAAGGAGAAGGTTCTGGGGAGCCCTTGGAGCATCTTCCAGTGCCTGAAGGGGCTCCAGGAAAGCTGAGGAGGGACTTTGGACAAGGGCCTGGAGGGATGGGATGAGGGGGAAGGGTTTCCAGCTGCAAGAGGGGAGATGGAGAGGAGATGGGAGGGAGAAATTGTTTGGGGTGAGGGTGCTGAGCCCCTGTCCCAGGCTGCCCAAGGAAGCTGTGGCTGCCCCATCCCTGGCAGTGTCTCAGCCCAGGTTGGATGGGGCTTGGAGCAACCTGGGCTGTGGGAGGGGTCCCTGCACATCCAGGGGTTGGAATTCGAGGATCCTGAAGGTCCCTTCTAACCCAAACAACTCTGGGATTCTCTGGTAGAACCATGACTTTTTATCTCCCCCATCACACAGGTGTGGGTAGAAGTGAAGACCTGAGGACACAACAGATAATTTGGGGAAAAAAAGAAATTAATTTCCTGGCCTCTGCTCTTTTGCTGGCCGTGTTTTCAAGTCTTCCTCTGCCAGCCCAAAGGCTGAATCCCTTTCTCTGGGCTCAGGGATGCTCTCCCACAGCCAGATCACACCCTGGGGAAGAGCAGTGGGCAAGAGCTGATGTGCCAGCTGCTAAATCATCACGAGATGTCGGGACAGAAGGCAAAGGAACAGATCAGAACTCGCTGCCTCCTCCTCCCTCTTGGCTGGGGAAGTTCTGATTCTCCTCCAGACTCCTTTTTCAGCTTTTTTTTTTTCTTTTTTTCTTTTTTTTTTTTTTTTTGTCCCTTTTAACTGGTGGATTTTCTACCCTGACCCTGCATTTTGGGGCAGATTGTGTCTTGCTGCTAACAACCCCACATCATCCTTAAATTACAAAGCTCAAACCCAGCAGTGCAGAAACCTTGAAAACTTCACAATTTTGATGCTGGGATTTCTCCTTTCTCTCTGGGAGGCTCCTTGGAGAAACTCTGGAAGACAAGGAGTATTTTCTGCTGACATTTTCCACATAAACCCATCAGAAGTGCTGTGTCTGGCACCAAGAAAAATCCTCCCACCTGCCTTGGCAAAGGGTTTGGCACTAAAGGAAAATGTCACATTTCAGGTTTTGCTTCATCCTGGGTGGTTTCTCTCCCTCCTTTTCTTGCAACCTCATGGAACTGCAAAAAGCTTTGGAAAAAGCTGCTTTTTGCCAGGGAAACTGTGGCTGCATCCCTGCATCCCTCCATCCCTCTGCTGCATCCCTGGAATGCCATGTTGGATGAGGCTTGGAGCATCCTGGTCTAATGGGAGGTGTCCCAACCCACAAAGATGATCTTGAAGGTCCCTTTCCTACCCAAGCAACCTGGGATTCTGTGGTTCTATGTTTTTACCCCAAGGTGGGATACAGGAGGATGAGATCAAACCCCCCAAATTTCCTGTCTTGCTGCAGGAATGGTGCCAAGAAGTGGTGGGTGCTGGGGGAGGAGGTCAGGATGGGGGTCCCTGCTCTCAGTATCAAGTTTTTAACTCATGAGCCAGCAGAAAACACTTTTCCCCATCCTGTTGGTCCAGCAAGAGCAGATAAGGAGTGGGAAATAAAAGGCAGATGAGGACAGGAAGACAAAAGGAGGGGACAACACCCCCCGAAGGTACAACCCTGTCCCTGGTAGAGACCCAGCACAGGTTGGGTGCTTCAAACCACCCCTTTTTATTGCTTCACAGCTCCCATTTCCACCCATCTTGGCCAGCAGCATCCAGATTCCATGTGCCACTGGATTAGGGGAGGAGGAGATGGATAATTTTGGTAGGACAGACACCATCCCTCCCCCAGGGCATCACTCCCAGCCCTCTGAGCTGCTTCTACTAATGGATTCATGGGCTGGAATTGGACCTGCTGAGCTCATTGGTGCTTATTTTAAGATGCTATCCAAGGATTTTGCAGTTAAAAATTATGGAATTGCCAATCCAGCAATGGGTGGGAAGATCTGGTGGTGGTCTGGGTTGTAGAGATGGGTTCTGATGAGCTGGCAAAGGGAATAATGGGAAAGCAGGGAACTGGGAGCCACCTGGGCCTGGAGTCATCGTGGGGTGGTTTTGTTTTTTACCCCAAATAAATAAAACTCTGGGGCTCTGGGTTGTGGTCAGCATCCAGGTTGCAGCCCCTGGGTTGAGAGCAGCTGAGTGGGGGCTTTGGGTGCCCATTTGGCTTTGCTGTGTGTCCAAAACCCATTGGGTGGATGGGGAAAAATCCAAGGGAAATAAGGAATTGAGTATTCCCCACTGGAAAAACCCCAGGAGCCAGGAGGGGAGAAATCATCCCTCCTGCTCATCAGGTACAAAGGGGTCAGCAGAGCTCTTGGGGGGTTTAATTGCTTTATTTCTCCTGTGGCAGCTGAAGGAGACAGGAAATTCCCCCCCCCCTAAACATCTGCAAAGCCCTGTGCATGCTACTAATGCTCTATAAATACATTACCAATAAATAATGAATAACCTGGATGGGCATTAAAGTGTAAACAGGAGGTGAAGGGCTCTCTCCCATTACCAGTCCCATGAGACTCGTGGTCTCTGACCCTGAGCTGGATGCAATTCCCACTGCAGAGTCCCAGAAGTGACAGAACCATAGATCAGTGGCTCCAGAGTAAAGCAAAACAAGCCCAAAATAATCCTGAGGGCAGAGTTTTCCTCCTGGTGGTGGGCTGGATTTCTCTGCATCAGCATTTCTGCCTCGGATGCTCCTCTGCCTGCACGGGGTCACCTCCCAAGGAGTCAGAGTTCTCTCTCCTTTCACCAGAAATTCCTGAATTTTTGAGGGTGCTGAGCCCCTGTGCCAGGGTGCCCAAGGAAGCTGTGGCTGCCCCATCCCTGGCAGTGTCTCAGCCCAGGTTGGATGGGGCTTGGAGCAACCTGGGCTGTGGGAGGGGTCCCTGCACATCCAGGGGTTGGAATTCAAGGATCCTGAAGGTCCCTTCCCACCGAAACCAGTCTGGATGGTCTGAAACAACCACAGGGAGTGGGGGAATGAGAAGATCCTGGAATGGTTTAGAAATGAGAGAAGGAGATTTGCCTGTGTGAAAGGATGGGTGCAGGAGGGAAGCTGAGTGGGCTGAGAAGAGAAAAAAGAAGAAGAGAAAGAAGAGAAGAAGAGAAGAGAAGAGAAGAGAAGAGAAGAGAAGAGAAGAGAAGAGAAGAGAAGAGAAGAGAAGAGAAGAGAAAAGAGAAGAGAAGAGAAGAGAAGAGAAGAGAAGAGAAGAGAAGAGAAGAGAAGAGAAGAGAAGAGAAGAGAAGAGAAGAGAGAAGAGAAGAGAAGAGAAGAGAAGAGAAGAGAAGAGAAGAGAAGAGAAGAGAAGAGAAGAGAAGAGAAGAGAAGAGAAGAGAAGAGAAGAGGAGTGCTGCAGGGTTTCTGTCCTGGTCACAACCATTGAGGGAATTCCTAGTTTTATAGCAACCTTCCAATATCTGAAGGGGCTCCAAGAAAGCTGGGGGAGGGCTTTGGACACGGGGGGGTAGGGAGAGGAGAAGGGAAAGGGTTAAAAGTTGGAGAGAAAGGGGAGATTGAGGTTGGAGATGGGGAAGGAATTCTGGAATTTGAGGGTGGGGAGAGCCTGGAACAGGTTGAGAGAGTTGGGGGTGTTCAGTCTGGAGGAGAGAAGGTTCTGGGGAGCCGTTGGAGCATCTTCAGTGCCTGAAGGGGCTCCAGGAAAGCTGGGGAGGGACTTTGGACAAGGGCCTGGAGGGATGGGATGAGGGGGAAGGGTTTCCAGCTGCAAGAGGGGAGATGGAGAGGAGATGGGAGGGAGAAATTCTTGAATTTGAGGGTGGGGACACCCAAACCATTCTTTGATTTTATGATTCCATGCTACTCCCCATACCTGGAAAGCTCAGGATCCCTCTGATCTGGGAGTTTTTATTCCCCTTATACATAGGAGAAGTGGGAAGATGTGCCAGCTGGATGTGGTCCCCAAAAGTCACTGCCCTTCATAAAAAGTCCCTCCCCAGCTTTCCTGGAGCCCCTTCAGACACTGGAAGATCCTCTGAGGTCTCCTTGGTGCCTTTTTTTTCCTCCAGGCTGAACACCCCCAACTCTCCCATCCTTCTTTTGTCCCCATCTCCAGTGCTCTTCATCCCTGTTCATCTTCCCATCTGGCTTCAGGGAGCTCCTCTTCCACACTTCCCAGGGTGTCAAATCCAGGAAATCCAGAAAATCCAGGAAATCCAGGGTTTAACAGATGGGTTGGGCATGCTGATCTGATCTGATCTGATTTGATCTGATCTGCCGGAGGGGATGAGAAGGATGTGACAAGAGAGCTCATGTGAGCGACAGCCAAATCCAAGCCAAATCCAAGCTTCTGGTATCATTCCAGATCCCCAATCCAAGCAGGAACCAAGGCAGGGATGCAATCAGCAGCTCCTGGGTCACCCCAGACTCTCTCCAGGGGTTTCCTTTGGATATTGTTCATCTCCAACCAACTGGGCTCCTGCTGCTCCCCCAAGCAAATAAAAAGCTGTAAATTTTCCCAGGTTTGGGGCTGGGAATTCCTCCTCTTGGGGCTGAGAATTCCAACTGGAGATGTGAGGAATGCCTCACCTCATTGGGGGGCAGAACCTTGAGGAGATTTCATGAAATCCCTGAGGTTCCCAGAGGGAAATCTTGGGTTTGGTGTCAGCAGAGCTGATGTCAAAGCTCCCATGGTGGGCACGGAGAGGGCAGGACAGAGGGATGGGGACCTTGGGGACAGGGCTGGCAGTGGGGGACATTGGTGTGGGGACACCCACCTGGAGGAAGGTGATCCTGGAGGTTTCCTTCTCCATCCCTGTAGGATGGGAGGTGGGAGGAGGAGGCTGATCCAGGCTCCTGTGGGACTGTGATGGTGGTGATGATTGTGATGATGATTGTGATGGTGATAGTGATGCTTGTGATGGTGATGGTGATGATGGGTGATGGTGATGATGATGTTGATGATGACTGTGATGATGATGATGGTAATGATGGTGATAGTGGTGATGATCGTGATGGTGGTGATGATTGTGATGATGGTGATGGTGATGATGATGATGATGGTGATGATTGTGAGGATGACTGTGATGAAGATGGTGATGGTGATGATGATGGTGATGATGGTGATGATGATGAATGTTCCTGGTGTTTGGGAGCAGCTTGGATCTGGGATTGCTGATGATACTGCAGTACCCATCACCTCCCCCACCATGAACCTGGGTTCTGGAGACAAAGTTTATGGTGAATTCTTCCTAAGGGAGATTTGATGATAACTTCTGAGCCATGAATGACAACAGAGATGATTGGGAGGGGGGGGGGGTGTTGGAAACTCCTCCTGCTTGCAGATGAGATGTTCTGGTGAAAAGCAGAGGGCAGTGATCAGCAGGATTATAAATAACTTGCCTTGGGGACCTTCTACCTTCCCTTCTGTGCCATGGTCATAAATTGTTTGCTTAGGGAAGCAGTGGTGCATTAGTGAGAGCTGTAAAACATCCAGAGCTTTGCTTTGGAGCTGCTGACTGAAAGGCCAGCAAAAACCTGGGCAGAAAATGCATCCCATTTTCTTTCAGGAGCCACAATGATCCTTCAGCTGACCATGAATTTTACAGACCTCACAAACCCCAGCAAGGACAGACCTGCCCTGGGCTTTCACCTGGGGGGAAGGTGTTTGAGGAAAGGTGATGCAAAACGTGTCCCAGGAGAGCAGAGAATCCAGAACGGTTTGGGTGGGAAGGGACCTTCAGGATCATTGAATTCCAACCCCAATTCCATGGGCAGGGACCCCTCCCACAGCCCAGGTTGCTCCAAGCCCCATCCAACCTGGGCTGAGACACTGCCAGGGATGGGGCAGCCACAGCTTCCTTGGGCAGCCTGGGACAGGGGCTCAGCACCCTCAAATTCAAGAATTTCTTCCTAAAACCTCACTTAAATCTCCCCTCTTGCAGCTGGAAACCCTTCCCCCTCATCCCATCCCTCCAGGCCCTTGTCCAAAGTCCCTCCCCAGCTTTCCTGGAGCCCCTTCAGGCACTGGAAGATGCTCCAAGGGCTCCCTGGAGCCTTCTCCTTCTCCTTCTCCTTCTCCTTCTCCTTCTCCTTCTCCTTCTCCTTCTCCTTCTCCTTCTCCTTCTCCTTCTCCTTCTCCTTCTCCTTCTCCTTCTCCTTCTCCTTCTCCTTCTCCTTCTCCTTCTCCTTCTCCTTCTCTTCTCCTTCTCCTTCTCCTTCTCCTTCTCCTTCTCCTTCTCCTTCTCCTTCTCCTTCTCCTTCTCCTTCTCCTTCTCCTTCTCCTTCTCCTTCTCCTTCTCCTTCTCTCCTCCAGACTGAACACCCCCAACTCTCTCAACCTGTTCCAGGCTCTCCCCACCCTCAAATTCCAGAATTTCTTCCCCATCTCCAACCTCAATCTCCCCTTTCTCTCCAACTTTTAACCCAGTTCCCTTCTCCTCTCCCTACCCCCCTGTGTCCAAAGCCCTCCCCCAGCTTTCTTGGAGCCCCTTCAGATATTGGAAGGTTGCTCTGAGCTCCCTCTTCTCCAGGCTGAACAACCCCAATCCCTCAGCCTGGCTTCCCAGGGAGCTGCTCAGCCCTCTGAGCATTTCAGTGCCTCCTCTGGACACCTTCCAGGAGCTCTGTGTCCTTCTGATGCTGGATCATAGAATCATGGAATGCCAGACTGGTTTGGGTTGGAAGGGACCATCAGGATCACTTAATTCCAACCCCTGGATGGGCAGGGACCCCTCCCACAGCCCAGGTTGCTCCAAGCCCCATCCAACCTGGGCTGAGACACTGCCAGGGATGGGGCAGCCACAGCTTCCTTGGGCAGCCTGGGACAGGGGCTCAGCACCCTCACCCCAAACAGTTTCTCCCTCCCATCTCCTCTCCATCTCCCCTCTTGCAGCTGGAAACCCTTTCCCCCTCATCCCATCCCTCCAGGCCCTTGTCCAAAGTCCCTCCCCATCTTCCCTGCAGCCCCTCCAGGCACTTTAAGGCTGCTCAGAGCTGTCCCTGAAGCCACAGGAGTTGCTGAACTCCCCTGGCACAGGGAGGGAGCTCCCTGGGATGCTGTGACTTTGGGCATCCTGTCCTTGGTGGCATTTAATGGAAGAAGGGAATTCAGGAGGACATGAGGGTGGGTTTGTTGGTTTTTGGGGGTTTTTTGATGCTGTTGAGGTCCTCCCCAAGAAAGGGAAAGGTGCAATGTGGAAGTTGGAGGAGGAGATGCTGGATTTCCATGGCTCCTGGCAGGACTCAGCTCAGCAGTTACAGCTCCTTCCAGGGGGATCAATCCTGCCTGAAAAGGGGTCCTGGGGACCTGGTTGGGTTTCCTGGTGGCAAGAAGGGACAAGAGAGATGCCAGAATTGAGCAAACAGAGGATTCCATCCCATCCACCTCATCCTCAGGAGAAATTGGAGGGATCCCCAGGCTCAAACCCCTTCCTGCTTCCCCTTCTTCCCCTCTCCCTCTTTGCTTGGGCATCCTGGGAGGATCCCATCCATTCCTCTGCCTCTGCTCCTGATCCATCCCAGCCTGAATCTGTGTGTTCCTGCCTCCAGCTCCCAACTGCTGCTGACTCCAGGATTCCAGCCTGGATTTTCCCAGGGCTGCCCTGCAGCCTGGGTGGTGCCGTGAGAGTTATTGGGGGAGAGGGGGGAGGAACCTGGGATCCATTTTCCTGTCTGTTTGTAGAGATTGAGTCATTTTTCCTATTTCTCATTCCTGTTTCCTTCAAGCTGTGTAGTTCAGTTCCCAACCCATCAGTCTCTCTCCCTTATTCCCTCTCCTTTCTTTTTCAGGGAGGGGATTAATAAAGAGCATCTATTAATTGGTTTAATTGCTGGGCAGTGTTAAACCCTGACACAGGTCCCATCCCATCACCAGGTTCTGTCCTCACCTGGGGGCTGCTCCAGAGGAGGAATGGGAGCAGGGAATGCCACTTTCCTGAGCTGGCACAAGGTTGTCCCTGGTTTCTTTTTCTGGGCAGGGGGAATGAAGTCTTTGGCAGCCCTGAGAACCTCTCCGTGCTCCTTGGCATCTTCTCCTTGGTCAAGGGGAATGCCTGAAGCAACTATTTCTACATGAGGAATTTGTCCATCCCTCTTCTCCCAGGTTTTCCCCATCCATCTCCCCTCTAAGGGTTTTTCTCCAGGTGCCACCAGGCTGTGGGGTCTTGCTCCAAGCAACCACCTCCAGCATCTCCTTTGAGGAAACATCTCCCCCCTCCTTTCCAGCACCAACCCATGAAGGTTTTTAACATCTTTCCAGAGCAATCCACCCATACTCTACCTCCATCCACAGGACTGGAAGGAACAACTCATTCCTGAAGATCCCAGAACATGGTTCCAACCCTTCAAAGAGCTGCTGGGTTGTCTGGGAGCAGCTGGAGCCATGGTCAGCCTGTGGTGGTTCTTGTTTCCTGGTCTGAAGCCTGGAAAAGATTAGGAGAAACCAGATGGCTCCTAATTGGCAGTGCCAGTTTACTTCCTGCTCCCCAGATAAACCATTAAATTAGGGCTTCAATCAAACTTCGTGCAAGTTAGGAAGAGGCTTGTAATTATTTTGAAATCCAGACAGACTGAAAGGCCTGGATTAGGGGTGTTTATTGTCAAGGATAAAAACCACATGGTCCTTCCTGGAAGGATGAGCAGCAAGGGACTGGAGTGATGGAGATCACAGCATCCCAGACTGGTTTGGGTTGGAAGGGACTCAAAAGCTCCTCCAGTCCCAACCCCAACCCATCCCAAGATGTGCAGGGACCCCTCCCACAGCCCAGGTTGCTCCAAGCCCCATCCAACCTGGGCTGAGACACTGCCAGGGATGGGGCAGCCACAGCTTCCTTGGGCAGCCTGGGACAGGGGCTCAGCACCCTCACCCCAAACAATTTCTCCCTCCCCAAGATCTCCTCTCCATCTCCCCTCTTGCAGCTGGAAACCCTTCCCCCTCATCCCATCCCTCCAGGTCCTTGTCCCAAGTCCCTTCCCAGCTTTCCTGGAGCCCCTTCAGGCACTGGAAGATGCTCCAAGGGCTCCCCAGAACCTTCTCCTTCTCCTTCTCCTTCTCCTTCTCCTTCTCCTTCTCCTTCTCCTTCTCCTTCTCCTTCTCCTTCCTCCTTCTCCTCTCTCCTACCTCCTTCTCCTTTCTCCTTCTCCTTCTTCTCCTCCTCCTTCTTCTCCTTCTCCTTCTCCTTCTCCTTCTCCTTCTCCCCTTCTCCTTCTCCTTCTCCTTCTCCTTCTCTTCTCCTTCTCCTTCTCCTTCTCCTTCTCCTTCTCCTTCTCCTTCTCCTTCTCCTTCTCCTTCTCCTTCTCCTTCTCCTTCTCCTTCTCCTTCTCCTTCTCCTTCTCCTTCTCCTTCTCTTCTCCTTCTCCTTCTCCTTCTCCTTCTCCTTCTCCTTCTCCTTCTCCTTCTCCTTCTCCTTCTCCTCCTTCTCCTTCTCCTTCTCCTTCTCCTTCTCCTTCTCCTTCTCCTTCTCCTTCTCCTTCTCCTTCTCCTTCTCCTTCTCCTTCTCCTTCTCCTTCTTCTTCTCCAGACTGAACACCCCCAACTCTCTCAACCTCTTCCAGGCTCTCCCCACCCTCAAATTCCAGAATGTCTTCCCCATCTCCAACCTCAATCTCCCCTTTCTCTCCAACTTTTAACCCAGTTCCCTTCTCCTCTCCCTACCCCCCTGTGTCCAGCACCCTTCCCCAGCTTTCTCAAAGCCAAATCAAGGTGATGCTTTTTATAAAAAAAAGGATCCCTAACTCCTTTTTCAAGGTCCCACTGGGTACCTATGGCCCAGCCTCTTATTCACTGTTCAGTTCTTCTGCACCCATAAAACCCAGGGGATGCTGAGCCCAACGAGTTATGGGGAATAAAGACTC